>LPNX011179073.1:257439-335351 GCA_001517045.1 Pseudotsuga menziesii
TGTCTTTCACATCTTGTGGTGATACTATCTTAGAGGAAGTTGCGGGGTTTTCTCCTTTATGGTTTCCCCGAGGAAAACTCTTTGTGTCTCTTGTCTCTTGTGATGTGCTTATGTTATTGTTGTGCTTGTTATTCTCTCAGTGAAAAGATCTTAACATAATGCTAGCTTAAATGTTGAAAAACTAACAATACTATCCTTTAAACTTGAAAAAATATATACAAAACTCTAGGAAAAGAGCTATAACTTGGATATCCATCACTAATCGATAAATTTAATTGGATGTCAGTTACAATTTTGAGTGGAACAATCTATCTTATCATGGTGTCTAATTGCAAGCTCATGGTATTTTTTAAATGTTGTTTGTATGGTTGAGCAGATGGAGGCACTACCCTTTTCCAAAAATTGATGGAATGACCAAGTCCTTAAAATAAGGATGGGAAGTGGTCTATACTAGCCGAAATCCATACTAACCCTCAATCTATTCAGTGCTCGGATGAATCAAATATCTCAAGTGCATAATGATCCATGGTTAAGATAGATCTATGATAGTTGTTTTTTCATCCAGCCTAGCATTTCCTGATATATATATATATATATATGTATGTATGTATGTATACACACATATATATGTATATATGTATATACATATATGTATATGTGTGTGTGTTGGGTTGGGGGGGGGGGGGGGGAATTCCCTCTTTGCCTTCCTTTAACACTACCCCCCCCCTATATATATGTACAAGCACATGCACATGCACCTGCACATACATGCGCGCACGCACACACACACACACACACACACACACACACACACACACACACACTTGTGTGTGTGTGTGTGCACGCATGTGCATGTGCATGTCAATACATATAGGGGGGAAGGGGCTAGTGCTAAATGAAGGAAAAGAGGAGATTGCCCCAAATTAGTCCGTATAACACCTTGCTTCTTTCAGCATAAAATCCAATAAGTTGAAGCCTGTCAAAATAACTTGACACAATAAACTCCTTTGAGGAATGATCTCAAACCCCTTGAGTTTTTCATGGGATGGATACAAATCATAGCTTTACATATATATCACATGCATATCATCATTGATTGACTTCAACATGACCTAATATTTTTTGGCATTTTCAATAGCTATGAATACCCACCAATTTATAATCTATTCCTCCTTCATACCAATTATTTTCTTCTATAAATTTCAAATTGAGAAAATATGGATCTTGTAGAAACGTTACATAGATTATTGTCTGCCGATGCATAGTCATAATCAAATACCTAAATCATGAGATATTCCTTTTCTAGTCATTGTAGAGGGAATGTTGAGAGCACAATAGTTGGAAAATCCTGTAGATGAAGAGGATTAATTCACAACGTAAATTTGATAATACGATTCAAATCCATTGCAAAAGAAGAAAACAACCATGTTAACATACATTCTTATCGAATATGCTATCTCAAATCATACATGCACTTGACAAACTCTCCTTTCAACTAATTAACCAACTCTGCATCTCCTATGAACATAACTCAAATCTAAGTGAGGAGTAAATACTGAAAGACAACACAACAAAGATATTGGACACTAATTTGAACTAAAGAGACCCACATCTAGAATAGATTTCACCCATGATTGTAATTTCATATTATACATAATAGATGAAACTGCAAGTTCATTTCTTTTTTCATGCTAGAATCGTACATTGGTAGACCCTACAAGATATATCCATCCAAATGGAAATATTTTTTTGTCAAGATGCAATGTCTTACAATTGGGAAAAACATTCCAAAACCAACTAATGCTCCGCTGTCATTGAAGTACAAAAAAAATTACATAGAATTCACACATTATGCAATCTATACCTGTTAAGGGTCAGTCTAGGGTTAGTGGGAAGAACCCAAAACATTTGTGGTTAACCATTAAGGGTGGGTATGCATAGCTGAACTTTGATGGGGACTTCTTGATAGTGAATTTTCCTTAGGCCGCTTCATTATTAAGTTCCAACATGCACGTGGGTACATTTTGCGATCAGGATGAACTTCAGGGTGAGCACATTTTGAAAGAATATTTTGTTTTGTAAGTGAGAATGTTTTCATAACGGGAATATAATTTTGTATATGGATACTCTTCCCCTAAAAATATACATATAGCTCATGATGTAAGGTTTAGATTGGAATAAAAACATGTGTACAAAAACACACAACCATGTGTTGTTCAAACTTTATCCAATATTTCTAGTCACTCAAAATGATTTTGCCTAATATCAATGAACTGAAACTAATGTCTTTAGGATTTTAGCTTCCTGATTACCTTGAGAATAGGCTGGTTATATTTTTCTAAGAAAATAATATGGGATAATAACAATATTTCCAAACCCATACTTCATGTAATGAGCAAATCTTGGAGAACAATTGAGTTGGTGAAATGTTTTATTTCTATCAATTTTTACCACTAACAATGAAAACAAAAAATATATATAACCACTTTCTCCTTAAAACCATAAAGTACCAACCTCAATAGCTGAAAATAAATAACTCTATTGGCAAAATGAAGATTCAAATCATGACTTTTTAAAGGTTGAAATTTGGCACTCAAACTCACTTGGTCATGATCATCTATTCGACTATAATATTTTCCATCTGGAGACACATCAACGACATAGTTCAAAATATTTTCATGTGGAATATGCACTTTGTCAAACCTACAATAAGATTATATGAAATCGGTATTTGCTTCTTAATAAATAACATTATCAAGAGATAAATTTATCAAGTTTGTTCAAACAGACCAAAAATTCACTTCTTTTAAGTTCCTTACGAAATCCTAAGATTGAATACTGCCAAAAATTCTATACCAAATTCGTCCATTATAAACTTCATTTAAGCAAAATTTATGACTGCAATCAACAATGTATACACCTGAACATATCTTCCCATAGCTGTCTTGTATTTATGCAATGAATGCACGCAAACCTTCATTCATTCCATTGGTAATAAGATAGGAAAAAACTACAGTATAGGTGGCATGCTACACAAACAAAGTCATCAAAAACAAAAAAAACTTGACTCAATTGAATATGTTAAACTAAATTATAATTGATATTATTGAACTAGGAATAGAATGATTACATCTGCAGCCCCTCTGATACAATACTTTTGATCAGATTCATAAGTTGTAGTGATGGCGAATTCTTGAGTGGAGGGATCGTAGGTGGTGATTGTTTCGATTCCCCCAACTTTTGAAACTATAATGGTTAGTATTCAAGAATCTCTAAAGATGTAAGCAATGCGTGAAATAACTTAAACTCAAACAAACTGATATGAGTTCTCAAGGAATGTATTACTGCCATGTCTAAGCTCAGTCATAGCAACAAAGTATTTTGTATCCCTACAACCACATTTAATGTTGTCTCTTTATACCAAGAAACTTGATTGCACCACCCCTTCCACCACATGGATAATTATGATATAGAGATTATATCCACTAATTATAATAAAATATGGATATCTGTAAGGATTTCAGATAGGGTATTTGCAAAGACAATCTAGAAAATAATAGTGATGATTTTTCTTGATGGTTCCTGAATGTTAGCTTTTAGAAAGAATGAACACTTACATTGCAACTTATTTAAGAATATAATCCCTCCATCTTAATCTTAACCTTGTATTTAGAAAACAATATCCAAATAATATGGCACAAAAACTAGTAATTATGATTAATCAGATATCAATTTTTTATATAAGTACGTCCACGGGACAATGAATGTATACAACAATTCAGTTAAAAAACATGCATTGTTAATGATTTTTATTTTGATTGGCTTAAAATTAGCTAGTAATGTAAATTGTTATAACCTAGCTTAGGGTACATTATTCCATCCCTTCAAGATGAGTCAATCATCTATCGTTCAACCAGGGGTTGAAAGCTATGGAGCTCTTTTTATAAATTGCATACCTATTTTGGGTAATCTCACATTCGTGGTGTTGTTTGACCACCAACCTACATTTATGTCAGAATTTGACATTTATCACATAGTTTGACACTCGACCTACATTTGTTACACAATTTTGCAATGGTGTAGGATAATATTATACAAATGACTTGGATTGGTTTTTTTCCATATAATTTTTGGGCAACAAATCCTACAGAAAATTGACTGCTAGGCATAGCCTTATGGAACAAATTTCTAGGGATATAGTTTTTCCATGCCCTCAATAGTTTCAAGGGTATTTGAATGAACCTAGAACCTCCAAAATTCCATAAACAACCTGAAACTATGGTAGATTTAGATTATTAACTCGATTGGATTCTAACGAGATAGAAAATTTCAAAGCCATATTGGATAAATGATATACTTCTCCATTTGGACATCAACCTGTACTTATCAGCTTTTAGGGAGACTACACTAGCTCTATTCTCAAGGATAATAAATTCCACAAATTTTCTTGAACTACTTACTTAAATAGGAAAAAATATTGTAGCACCACATGGAATGAATATAAAAGTCCCATAATTTGAAATTTAATGATGTTATCCTGACAAATACACTAATCATAGAAAATACCAATATATTATAAAGGTTAAATATCATGCTCTCAAAAAGACTATTCTAGTGGCAAGAATATCATCCTTGCCATTCTTGTGTTTCCCTCCCCATCCTTCAATCAACTACTCAGGTCTTGGCACCTCAACTTTTCAACTATCATTCTCCTATTGCAACTTGTAGGTCTTGGCTTGTGAGAGAGCTAGACCTGGCACCTAAGTCAAAGGAAGCCTGGTTGTTTCTTAAAGAACTTGCCAAAAACAAAATGGACATCAATAAGAACTTGAAATGCAAAGGAGTAAGCCAAACCTTTTTTACAAGGCGTCTTCACATGATTGTACTTGTAATGAACAGGAGATGCGGGGCATACTAGATGGTAAATATGATCAATATCCAACAATTTTGGCTCAAGGATATCATAACATATGAGCTCAATTCGAGGATTCTTGAAGTGATGTATAACATTATACTTTCTACCATTGAATAAATTATTGATAGAAATCACATTATCTCGCCTCTCTAGGATCCTATCAACCAATCCATCCCCCCGTGAGAACTATTCTTAGAGGATGCCTCTTCACAACCACCATTCTATTAGTAAATATGGTTGTATTCTAAACCCTAGGAATTTCCACTTCGTTGGAGACAAATTTCTTAAAGCTACCAATTTTTTTCCTTATGTATCACTTTGCAATATTGGGATGTAGAATGAAGATCATAGAGGCTATCAACATACCCACCAAGGAAAATAACAAATGTTGTTATTTCAATAGGTAGTGCATCGATCTGGGAAGTGATTTGGGATTCTTGGTTTTGGAGAAATAAGGATCTGCAACTGCTAGGATCTGGACTTCTTCGTAATGACAGTGATTCAAGATTGATTGCTTTTGCATTTTACTGATATTTCCCTACTGACCACGATGAAAAACAAGAAACCCAAAACAAAAATCTATACAAGATCACAGAGACGTGAGAAGAAGGTGAGAAATCTTACTAACCATCGTCCCAGTAGGGCCTTTTGTTGGTGGAATTGACTATCAAAATCGTGCAATTGGGCAATTAACTATGTGAGAAGGAGGTGGCACACTAAGCTTGTTTTTTAATGGAATTGTGGGTTCTGCTCATGCATTTCAAAATTTAATACTTGGATACGTAAGTGTTCAAATTGATGCCAAGGGAGTTTTGTTAATCAAGGATGTAAAAGATGTATATATTTACAGTTTAGCCTATTCTAACCTTATTTCATTATTGACTGCATTAAGGTATATTTTTATTCTATTTGCACACTTTAATTTCTTCTATATAATATAAGAAATATTTTCTCCTTAATTATAAACAAACAAACAAAATCACTAAAAGCTATTTAAACGAAAATGAATATGTATTTCTTTTGTTGATTTCGTCCAAAAACCATATTGCATATTTTAGGATGTCTTTCAAGTCTCCTTAATTTTAGATACTAAAGCAATACATATTAGTTAATTAAACAATGGAACAAGGGCCTATTAAACTCCAAACCAGGGCTTGGCATGTTTGTTTGGAGCATTTGTGCTAAATTACCTAATGATATGTTATACAAAGATCTAAAATTTTGTTTGTAATTTCTATAAGTAGCGCTATACGATTAGAGTGGTTATGGTCCCATAGGTCACCCTATGTGACTATTTTAATTTTTAGCAACTATGTCTCACAAGTGCCAAGTTTGACAATTGTAAAAAGTGTATGAGAGGAAGTAGAGACTATGCCATGTTGATGATAGATAAATGGGTGCTTCATTAATGAAGTAAGGGACCATTGAAAACAATAGCCTCCCTATGGAAGGAAAGATGCTACAAGCCAAGTTGCCTAGTTAATTGACCAATGGAGTGATGATCAACTGATTTTATAACCTGAATTTATCACAACTTATTAGAGAAGTTTCACTAAATTGACCTTAATGAAATAATAAATACAGGTCTTACTTCTTGATAGTATACATTCATTGTGTAAGGATCATGATTCCCTTCAAAACCAGTGGATGGATGCTTAAATTTTAATGTTGATATACATCTTATGCATGCCAACTTGTGGGGTTGTAACATCAAGTTTATATCCTAAGAAGTTCATAGATAAAGGAACCATAAAGGAACCAAGTCTATACCACCAAGGATTCACCAACAATATTTCCTGGTAGTTGTTGAACCATGCATGTACCTTGTGATTTCACAGTATTCAAACCCACTTGTTCTGCAATTCAAGTGTTAGAACAAGGTAATAAAAATAAGAATGCAATAGCCACACTCAACCTATATCAAAAGAAAAGTTACTATTGACATTTTAGCTAGAAATAAGTAGATAATCAAGAAAACATGTTGTCATATGGAGGATGTGGAAGGTATAATACTGAGAATTTTTGCATTAGAAAATATTCAATGTTTACCAACTCTCTAA
Organism: Pseudotsuga menziesii; assembly: GCA_001517045.1. Classification (NCBI taxonomy): domain Eukaryota; kingdom Viridiplantae; phylum Streptophyta; class Pinopsida; order Pinales; family Pinaceae; genus Pseudotsuga; species Pseudotsuga menziesii. The sequence goes on from LPNX011179073.1 coordinate 264,415, forward strand.
ACAAAAAAAGTTGAGGAATGATTTTATGTTACAAAGACCCCTTAGCCTTGTGAGTGTTAAAACATGTATTATCAATTTATCTTGAAGTTCCTAAATCAATAATGAAATAAGCATATGTTAAACTATGGAACTTAGATTATCTAAACCTTTTCTAATTCATAGTAGGAGCATGAAATTAAAGATTCAAATGCAGAAATTCTAGGAATTTATCATCACCTCATTGATCAAAATAATATGCTAACAGAAATAGAGCAGCACTAGGGAGTAAAATAACCTTATTTTGTTGTAATAACTTACAAAGGTTGACCTCATAAACAACACTGCATACCTAGTTGTAGAATTCATCAATTGATATGACACCCAGGGACTGATATTTTTCATAAATTATAGAGGCACGTCGTGTTAATGCCTTTTCATAGCTTCAAGGGCACTTATGATGCATCAAACGAATTTTACCGAACAAAGAATCCAAGAATTATGACAACACACTAGCATATGTAACATTTAACACTAAAAATATGAGTCCTCATAACCATAATTATCTAAGAATTCCTAAAGATATAATGGGATAGCCAGTCACAGAGTTTATTCATGCACAAGCATTTATGTCATTTCCATTTCATTTTCTACTTACAAGATAATGAAAGAGATGGTTAAAGAGAATTTTCATTTCCAAGCATTTTTGTAATTGCCATCTCATTTTCTAGTAACAATTTCCAAAGGAATACAAAAGAAAATAAATACATCAAGCTTAAGTCAGAAAAAGTCACAATCTATTTAGCAAACTCTAGTCAATATTCAAAAGAAAGATTAACTCCTTGACCAAATGATGTTGTTACAACATGTGGTGCATCTGAAATGTAAAGAAAATTGCAAACCATTGTTAGATAATATACATCTATGTTTCTGTAGTCAGCAAACAATCTGGTAAAATTCTCTGTTTTGAATAGCAAAGCAACACTCTAAAACAAGGTAAACATGATATATTTTGAAAAGTTAATAGAAACATTGTTGCAAGCAAAAAGATAAGGTAAGAATTACTAGAGAACTCTCATAAATTTGCTTCCAGAAGATAAAAAGTTCACCTCCAAGAAGAACAACACGACAGCAAGACCACTTTGAAAGTACATGAACATATAATACCCTGCATTCCAAGATAAGTTTTGGATTGGTGGCCTGCAAAGGACACATGGGTTCAATTCTTGTTTCATATTGATGAGACTCCAAACTTTACATCCAAGGATTTAATAAACACAACCATAATATGGCCTACAACTAACCCATTTATTTGGGAACTAGAAAGACACTTGAAATCACAAATGTCATTTTATAAAAAGGACTAGGTCATTTCTAAAGTATAAAAATATTTGAAAGAAAATTTAATTATTTGTAAAAATATCTAAAAGATCTAGGAATTTTTAATAATACTTACAATCTAGATATTATATTTTGTAGAAAACATAAAATATCTAGGCATCTAATTTGTAATGACTTGCAAGGCAGCATAGTTAAAAATTGAAAGAAAATGTATTTGTTAACTAGACATTTGAGCAAACACAATAAAAACATCACACTATTACCAAGATTTCCGCCATGAAGAAAACATGCTAGGGAAAACACTTTTTTAATACAGACACAACTTGTGCCAGGGGAATTGATGTAAACCCTACACCATGTACATGGAACAAATAATCCTTTAAACTTGACAAAATTATATATACAAAACTCTAGGAAAAAATCTATAACTTGGATATTCATCACTAATCGATAAATTTAATTGGATGTGAGTTACATCTTCGAGTGGAACAATTTATCCTATCCTTGTGTCTAATTGCAAGCTTATGGTTTTTTTTAAAATATTGTTTGTATGGTTGAGTAGATGGAGCCACTTCCCTTTTCTCAAAAATTGATGGAATGACCAAGTCCTTAAAATAAGGATGGTAAGTCGGGTATACCATCATAAATGCATACTAACCCTCAATTTATTCAGTGCTCAGACAGATCAAATCTCTCAAGTGCATAATGATCCATGGTTAATATAGATCTCTGATAGTTGTTTTTTCATCCAACCTGGCATTTCTTTATATATGTATGTATGTACACACACACACATACACATGTGTGTGTGTGTGTGTGTATAGGTATACACACACACACATACACATGTGTGTGTGTGTGTGTATAGGTATACACACACACACACACACACACACACATATATTTGTATATATATACATATATGTGTGTGTATATATATATGTGTATGTGTATGTATGTATATATATGTATTATGTGTAGGTGTGTGTGTATATAATACATACATATATCTATGTGTGTGTGTGTGTCCACACACACACACATAGGGGGGGGGGGGGGGGGGCGGAGGGGCTATTGTTAAATGAAGGAAAAGAGGAAATGGCCCCAAATCAGGTCGTATAATACCTTCCTTCTTTCAACATAAAATTTGCTAAGCTGAGGCCTGTCAAAATAACTTGACACAAGCAACTCCTCTGAGGAATGATGTCAAACCCCTTGACATTGTCATGTGATGGGCACAACTCATAGCTTTACATATATATATCACATGCATATAATCATTTATTGAATTCAACATGACCTAATATTCTTTGGCATTTTTAACAACTATCAATACCCACTAGTTTATAACCTATTCCTCCTTCATACCAATTATTTTCTTATATAAATTTAAAATTGAGAAAAGATGGATCTTGCAGAAACATTACATAGATTATTCTCTGTCGATGCATAGTCATAATCAAGCACCTAAATCATGAGACATTCATATTCTAGTCATTGTAGAGGAAATGTTGAGAGCACAATAGTTGGAAAATCCTGTAGATGAAGATTATTAATTCACAACGTAAATTTGATAATACAATTCAAATCCATTGAAAAAGAAGAAAACAACCATGTTCACATACATTCTTACTAAATATGCTATCTCAAATCATACATGCACTTGACAAATTCTCCTTTCAACAAATTAACTAACTTTGCATCTCCTATAAAGATAACTCAAATCTAAGTGAGAAAGTAAATATTGAAATATAACACAACAAAGATGTTGGACACTAATTTGAAATAAAGAGACCCACATATAGAATATATTTCACCCATGACTATAATTTCATATACATAACAGGTGAAACTCCAACTTCATTTCTTATGTCATGCTATAATCGTACATTGGTACTCCCTACAAGTTATATCCATCCAAATGGAAATATTTTTTTTGTCAATATGCAATGTCTTCCAATTGGAACAACATTCCAAAACCAATTAATGCTCAGCTGTCATTGAAGTACAACAAATATAAATATAGAATTCACACATTATGCAATCTATACCTCTTAAGGGTCAGTCTCGGGTTGGTGGTAAGAACCCAAAACATATGTGGTTAACCATTAAGGGTTGGTACACATAGCTGAACTTTGATGGGGACTTCTTGATAGTGAATTTTCCTTAGGACACTTCATTATTAAGTTCCAACATGCACGTGAGTGCATTTTGTAATAAGGGTGAACTTCAAGGTGAGTACATTTTGAAAGAATATGTTGTTCTGAAGCGAGAATGTTTTCATAAGGGGAATATAATTTTGTAGATGGATACTCTTCCCCTAAAACTATACATATATCTCATACTATAATTTTGTGATTGGAATAAAAACATGTGTACAAAAACACATAACCATGTGTTGTTCAACCTTTATCCAATATTTTTAGTCACTCAAAATGGTTTTGCCTAATATCAATGAACTGAAACTAATATATTCAAGAATTTATCTGCGTGATTACCTTGCAAATAGGCTGGTTGTTTTTTTTTCTACAGAAATAACATGGGATAATTGAAATATTTCCAAACCCATACTTCATGTAATGAAAAAATCTTGGAGAACAATTCAGTTGGTGAAAGGTATTATTTCTATCAATTTTTACCACTAACAATGAAAACAACAAATATATATACAACCACTTTATCCTTAAAACCATAAAGTACCAACCTCAATAGCTAAAAAGCAATAATTCTCTTGGCATAATGAAGGTTCCAATCATTGTTTTTTTAAGGTTGAAATTTGGCACTCAAACTCACCTAGTCATGATCATTTATTCGAATATAATACTTTCCATATGGAGACACATCAATGACATAGTTCAAAATATTTTCATGTGGAATATGCACTTTTCCAAAACTACAAGAAGATTATATGAAATTGGTATTTGCTTCTTAATAAATAACATTATCAAGAGATAAATTCAGCAATTTTGTTCAAGAAGACCAAAATTTCACTTCTTTTAAGTTCCTTGCTAAATCCTAAGATTGAATACTGTCGAAAATTCTATACCAAATTCGTCCATTATAAACTTCATTTAGGAAACTTTTGTGACTGCAATCAACAATGCATACACCTAAACATATCTTCCCATATATGTCTTGTATTTGTGCAATGAATGCATGCAAACCTTCATTCATTCCATTGGTAATAACATGGGAAAAAACTACAGTATAGGTGGCATGGTACACAAGCAAAGTCATCAAAAAAAAAATTGATTCAATTGAATATGTTAAACTAAATTATAATTGTTATTATTGAACCACAAATAGAATGATTACATCTGTAGCCCTTCTGATCCAATACTTGTGAGTAGATTCACAAGTTGTAGTGATGAAAAATTCTTGATTGGAGGGATCATGGGTGGTGATTGTTTATATTCCCCGAACTTGTACAACTATAATGGTTAGTATTCAAGAATATCTAAATATGTAAGAAGTGCGTGAAATAACTTAAAATCAAATAAACTGATATGAGTGCTCAGGTAATGTATTACTACCATGTCTAAGCTCAGTCATAGCAACAAAGTATTTTGTACCCTACAACCACATTTAATGGTGTCTCTTTATACCAAGAAACTTGATTGTACCACCCCTTCCACCAGATGGATAATTATGATATAGAGATATTATCCACTAATTATAATGAAATACTAAATTCTCTTAAGACATTTATGTGTAAGGATTTCAAATAGGGTATTTGTAAAGACAATCTAGAAAAGAATAGTGATGAGTTTTCTTGATGGTTCATGTATGTTATCTTTTAAACATAATGAACACTTGCATTGCAACTTATTTAAGAATAGAAGCCCTCCATCTTAATCTTAACCTTGTATTTTGAAAACAATATCCAAATAATATGGCACACAAACTAGTAATTATGATTAATCAGATATCGATTTTTTATACAAGTACTTTCAAAGGACAATGAATGTATACAACAATTGAGTTAAAATCCATGCATTGTTAATTATTTTGATTTTTATTGGATTAAACTTAATTGGTAATGTAAATTGTTATAACCTAGCTTAGGGTACACTATTCCATCCCTTCAAGATGAGTCAGTCATCTATCCTTCAACCAGGTGTTGAAATGGAGCCTTTTTGATGGATTGCATACTTATTTTGGGTAATCTCACATTCATGGTGAAATTTGACCACCAACCTAAATTTATGGCAGAATTTTACATGCATCACATAGTTTGACACTCGACCTGCATTTTTTACACAATTTCGCAATGGTGTAGGATAATATTTATCCAAATGACTTGGATTGGTCTTTTTTCTGTATAATTTTTGGGCAACAAATCCTGCAAAAAATTGAGTGTTAGGCATAGTCTCATGGATCAAATTTCTAGGGATACAGTTTTTCCATGCCCTCAACAGTTTCAAGGGTATTTGAATGAACCTAGAACCTCCAAAATTCCATAAGCAACCTACAACTATGGTAGATATAGATTATTTACTTGATTGGAATCTATCGAGACTGAAACTTTCAAAGCCATATTGGATAAAAGATATACTTCTCCATTTAGAAATCAAACTACACTTATCATATTTTAGGGAGACTACACTAGCTCTAGTCTCAAGGATAAGAAATGCCACAATTCCTGTTGAACTACTTACATATATAGGAAAAAATATTGTAGCACCACATGGAATGAATATAAAAGTCCCATAGTTTGAAATTTAATAATGTTATCCTAACAAATACACTAATAATAGAAAATACCAATATATTCTAAAGGTTAAATATCATGCCCTTGAAAATACCATTATAGTGGAAAGAATATCACCCTTTCCATTCTTGTGTTTCCCTCCCCATCCTTAAATCAACTACTCAGGTCTTGGCACCTCAAATTTGCAACTATCATTCTCCTATTGCAACTTGCAGGTCTTGGCTTATAAGAGAGCTAGACCTGGAACCTAAGTCAAAGGAAGTTGGTTGTTTTTTAAGGAACTTGCCAAAAACAAAATGGACATCAATAAGAACTTCAAATGCAAAGGAGGAATCCAAAACTTGCTTGCAAGGAGTCTTCACAGGATTGTACTTATAATGAACAAGATATGCGGGGCATACTAGATGGTAAATCCGATCAATATCCAACACTTTTGTCTCAACGATACCATGACAGATGACCTCAAATTGAGGATTCTTGAAGTGATGTATAACATTATCCTTTATACCAATGAATAAATTATTGATAGAAATCACATTATATCCCCTCTCCGAGATCCTGTCAACGAGAAGGCTCCCCACAAATCCACCCCCCCATGAGAACTATTCTTAGAGGATGCCTCTTCAGACCCACCATTCTATTAGTAAATGTGGTTGTATTCTAAACCCTAGTATTTTCCACTTCGTTGGATACAAATTTCTTAGAGCCACCTATTTTTTTCCTTATGTCTCACTTTGCAATATTGGGATGCAAAATGAAGATCATAGAGGCTATCAACATACCCACCAAGGCAAATAAAAAATGTTATTTCAATAGTTAGTGCATAGATCTGGGAAGTGATTTGGGATTCTTGGTTTTGGGGGAATAAGGATCTGCAACTGTTGGGATATGGACTTATTTGTAATGACGGTGATTCGGGATTGATTGCTTTTGCATTTTACTGATATTTCCTTACCGACCGCAATGAAAAGCAAGAAACCAAAAAAACAATTCTATACAAGATCAAAGAGACGTGAGAAGAAGGTGAGAAGTCTTACTAACCATTCCCAATAGGGCCTTTTCTTGGTGGAATTGTCTTGGGCAATTGGGAAATTGGGGAATTGACTATGTGAGAATAAGGTGGCACACTAAGCTTGTTTTTTGATGGAATTGTGGGTTATGTTCATGCATTTAAAAATTTAATACTTAGATATGTAAGTGTTCAAACAGATTCCAAACGGTTTTTGTTAATCAAGGATGCAAAATATGTACCTATTTACAGTTTAGCCTATTCTAACCTTGTTTCATTGTTTTTTTTTCAAGGGAACAACGCATAGGGGAACCACCCAAAGGGGCCTCGCCCTTTCTCTGTGATTACGGAGCTAACCCAATGGGGACATCAATTGAGACCCTTATATAGCGATGTATATCCACCGGGGGATTTGACCCCGAGACTTGTTACTCACAACTTATTACACTCAACCACTTTAACTAGCCCACTGAGCTAACCTTGTTTCATTGTTGACTGCAATAAGGTATATTCTTATTCATTTTTGCACACTTTAATTTTATTCTATATAATATAAGCATTGTTTTCTCCATAATTAGAAACAAACAAACAAAATCATTAGAAGTTATTTAAATGAAAATGAATATTTATTTCTTTTGTTGATTGGGCCCAAAAAACGTATTGCATATTTTAGGATGTATTTCAAGGCTTCTTAATTTTAGATACTAAAGCAATACATATTAGTTAATTAACCAATGGAATAAGGGTCTATTAAACATCAAACCAGGGCTTGGCATGTTTGTTTGGAGCATTTGTGCTAAATTACCTAATTATATGTTATATAAATATTTTCTTTTTTGTAATGCCCATAAGTAGTGCCATATGATTAGAGTCGTTATGGTCCTGTAGGGCACCCTATGTAGATAATTTAATTTTGATCAACTATGTCTCACAAGTGACAAGTTTGCAAATCGTAAAAAAGGTATCAGAGGAGGAAGAGAATATGTCATGTTGATGATAGATAAATGCATACTTCATTAATGAAGTAGGGGGGCATTGAAAATAATGGCCTCCCTACGGAAGGAAAGATGCTACAGGCCAAGTTGCATAGTTAATTGACCAATCATAGTGATCATCAACTAATTTTATAACTTGAATTTATCACAACTTATTAGAGAAGTTTCACTAAATTGACATTAATGAAATAATAAATAAAGGTCTTACTTCTTGATAGTATACATTCACTGTGTAAGGATCATGATTCCATTCAAAACCAGTGGATGGATGCTTAAATTTTAAAGTTGAGATACATCTTACACATGCAACCTTATGGGGTTGTAACACCAAGGTTATATCCTAAGAAGTTCAAGTTCATAAATAAGGGCACCATAAAGGAACCTAGGGTGTAACATGAAGGATTCACTAATAGTCTTTCCTGGTAGTTGTTGAACCATGCATGTACCTTGTGAGTTCACAGTTGTTATAGATGATTTTACAACACATGGTTGATCACATATTTATGGCATTCCCTATCCCTCTGCAGAATCTTTAGACCCCGTGGACTTATATTATCCTTTGATGTTCCAATATCATCCCTAAAAAACCCTTTTTTATTGATGTACGTGACTTTTAACCACATGCTCGTGTGTACACACGAATTTTGACCTCAAACCTGTGTACATTGGGATGTGTGCATAAGTCCAAACATTTTTGGAATTTTCCTCATATGAGTCTGAAGATCCTGATTCTTGGCCTTCCAAATGCGTTGAGAACGCTTGGATTCGACCATCCATTTCTCTTTTGGAGTGTTATATAAGGAATCCCTTAAATACATTGAACACAGGGGGAATTGAAGAGCAAAGAAACTATAGTCCATTGTTTCCTCCGTTTTATTATACTTGAGTCTGCATCCCTTTGTCCCTTTGGAGCACTTTGTGGTCTTCCCAAGCTTGCCTTTGTTTTGTGTGCTTTCTATCAAGAGATGGAGGATTGAGGTGGTGGAGTCCCAGGTGGAGGACTCGGTTTCTTTGATTTATAGACGTGTCGATAGAGGTTGTGACTCTTGTAATCTCGGATTTTATTAATAGAAATATATTTTCCTATCCAATTGATGTGCATTTGAATATGAATATTGTATCCATTGATGTATTTAATTGCTTATACATTATTGAATATATATGCTAGAGTAGGTCTAACACATTATTATAGAGCATGCTTGCCTTGTTTGTTGTTGCTGAGAGCAAATTGCTAAAGCAAGTGTGAATTGGAAAAGCTCAACGGGGATCTACTTCAACCGTCCAGAACAAGGTACGATTCAATATCCCTTAGTGTTAAATGTTTGGTTTCTCTTGCATATTGGGAAATATTGATTTCTGGTGTCAAGTTATCTGTTATGTTATTCCCCAATCCATAGGAAGTTTCTCTCTGTAACAGAATTCGCAACTCCACTGGGGCGAGTTCCTAGTTGTTTTTCTTTGGGGTTTTGGTATTCAGTGTACTTTAATTGCTCTTGATTTCTCTATTTCTATGTTAGGTCTGGGGGAATGTTTTCCCAGTAGGGTCCTAAAGAAGTAAATTTGGTCTTAGCTTGTTTGTTTGCCCTATTTTTATGACTTTTTCTTCTTGTACGTGGGTTTTGCATTCATAGTCACGTATACACATGGGTTTTCCTTGAATAGTTGCGTATGTACTCTCTTTTACCGAGAACAATCGTGTATTCTTTAATTTTGAGCCTTAGTGGGAGGATTAAGTGTTGTTGGGTGAGTTATGATGATTGATGAGTCTTCTTGGATGCTTCTAGTGTTTGTATACACCCTTTGTTTCTGACTAGAGACCTTTTTTAGTTTATTTTTTAAGCTTTGTTGTTGTCATCCATTTGTCCATTTTTTGTTTTGAGATTAGTGCATTAGGTCTCTTTTACCTTAGTGCTTTGCTTGGCTGTTTTTTACGAGTGGTTGAAGGGTCTGGGGGTTGTAGAGTCATTTATTTGCTTTCATATATCATTTATTGCAAAAAATACAAAAATATTTTTTCTTTTGCATACTTATGCATCTTTTTCATTTTGCATTGGCATGGTACTTGCATTAGGTTTGCTTACTATTATTATAGTTAGATTTTAATTTAGGAATGATTGCACTTACATTTGAAGGAAAAATATTGCATCTCATGTAGTGGCATAACATGTTCTTCATTCTACACATTTCACTAGGCATTGCCTGTTAGGTGTGCATATTTTCTTCACTACTGAGTCAAAACTTCATTAGTTGCACGACCATTACCCTTTGAGTGATCACAACGAGCTAAAATCAATGCTTAATAAAATGAATTACTCTCTTTTCTTTTTTAGGGTGCATAAACAAGAATAGGTTTTAGGGTCTTGGAATAGTTCATTGTAAGTTAATTCTCCAATACAACTAAACAAAACAAGTAGGTGTCTGTCCAGGTGAGAGTTTGAAACCCTTGATAGAATTAGTGTTTCTAAGGACACTCCTCTTACATGGGAGTTAAGCATGAGGCAGTGCACGTGATTGTGATTGGGATGACCCCTGGTCACTTTTTGTGAGTACTGGAGATATTTCTATGATTGTATTCGTATCTAGGGTCTTTTTAGGTATTGATTAGTGCACCCTTGGGGTACCAGTTGTGATTTCAAGATTCAGGATTTGCTACCCTACCCAGACAATTGATCCCACCTTCGATTTTCTTATTGAGCATTGGTTATATTGAGGTTACCTTAGTTTCCTTACCTAGGTTATCGAGGGGGTATTTGCAGAGGTTATTTTGCAGGTGTTCTTGCTAGGTAGGGGTCATAAATCACAGTTTCTATATGCCTTGAAGCTGAGGGCCACTATAGTTGATTACGAATCTCCGCTTGTTGTTTATGGGAGTCTCAAGCCTCTCCTAGGCGAGACATAACTGCTTCATTCGGGAGCTCACTTATCCTACCCATGGTTTTTCTTGTGATTTGGATTTAGATTTTCTTAGGTTTATGCTTTGTGCATGCTATTTTTCTTAGGGTTGCGTAGCTAGATTGAGTCTTTTCTTTTTTGTTGAGTCATTGTGGATCTGGGTGCGGCACCTCGCCAATCTCTTCATTTAGCAGGGCTTCCTTCTTCCACATATCCATATCCTTTGGGAGAGAGAACTAGACATTCTGGGAGGACATATTCTCACTTTGATTCACACACCATGGGAAATCATGAGTCTGAGATTCCAGAGTAGCCCACTTCACCTCGCCCCTTGTGGGAGAATGAACCCCCAAGCACATATGGGACTTCGTCAGGGTCTGGTCATCATTCGACTGGGTTGTCACATGAATATCTTTCACACTACACAGACCATGTGCACACACATCACCGGTATTGGCTTCCGGGTGATGAGACTTACCTTGCACCCACAAGCACTAGAAATATTAGGTATGGCATGCCTGATGTTCCTGAGAGTGGCCTGACACCCCATGTTGAGTTGGATGTTGACACTAGTACTACGGCTGGGGGCACTTCCATTCCTTTCCATGCGGAGACGTTTGGTAGCACTAGTCACATTACACCTTCCATCCCTACGATGGAATTTCCTTCACACACACATCCTAGGCCTAGCACTAGTGTTCTTATTCAAGGACTAGAACCTAGACATGTGAATATTGGGTGCATGAGTTATATTCCTTCTCATATTCCATCGTCTTCGACACCAATACCTTCAAATGATTTTTTGACCACACATCCTCTTCTTAACCATAGTGGGCCTTCTAGCCAAAGTTCGACTACTATCCATGTCCATTCTAATTCTGCTAACATTGTCGTGTCATAGGGCCATGTGCCTCCTTATGTGTCAATATGACATGTATCTTCCCATGGACCTTCCCATGGACCATCTCATCGTCCAGTTTATGGAACCTCTTATGGACCTTCTTACAAACCATATTATAGACAACCCTACACACCTTATGGGTTCAGGTATCAACCCGCGTATCAATCACCTAATTATGGATTTGTAGCAACCTCAGTATCAAGGTAATCCAAATAACAACCCTTTATGGTTCAAATGGGAGGAGTTTATTATCCCACCGGCCAAGTCCATGGTGTATATAGCAATCAGCCTTATGCGAACCAGCCCTATTAGGAAGCATGGAACCAACTGGCTCAACCTAGGCTCCCTTTCATTGCAACTTTGAATCTACCCGATTTGTCAAGACTGGCAAACGATCCTGTATCTCATTACTCGACATGGCCGGTAGTTCCTACCAAACTTCCTTCGGACATTCCCAAATTCGAAGGTAAGTTTGGTGAAGATCCCGGTGAGCACGTTACGACCTTCCATATTTGATGCTCTTTGAACTCCTTGAACAATGATTCTATTCGTTTGAGACTATTTCAATGCACCCTCACGGGTCCTACCATGAAATGGTATATAGAGTTACCTAGGGGGACATATTATTGGTTTCATGGCCTTGATATGACTTTTATTAACCACTTCCAGCTACCCGTGCGTTACAACATCGGTACCAAACTCTTGTCGACATTTCGGCAAGGCAAAGGCACACACATTTTGGATCATATTCAAGAGTGGTGTAGACAAAAGAGGATGATTAAAGCCTCTATACCAGCATACTTTCTTCTAGAGAGGTTCCTCAAGTCGTTGGTACCCTATATAGCACAGGATGTTTCCACATTTAGAGTGCAAAATGAGGACCAAGATTTTTTAGGAACCAACAATTGGACTTGATTTATGCTTAGTATGGGCTCCTTTATGAGATCATACCTAATGCTCCATGTTCCAATTTTGACCCCAAGTTCAAACCTAGGCCACATGCCATGGTATTATGGGCTCTGCAAGTACCAAACCTGTGGATTCGGTTACGGAACAAGTGAGCCAGTTATCGCTTAACCAATCTGTGTCAGGACAAGCTACGACTTTGTCCCTTCCTACCCAGTCAGCAGATGTACTTTCCGTGCAATCATCGAACCCAAAAGGTAACACAAACCCTAGAAGGAATAAAAAGAAAGGAAAAATAATGAGAAGGGTGGGAAAAAAAATGATAATGACAAGAACAAGAACAAGAACAAGAACAAGAACAAGAACAATGACAATAACAATAAAAATAAGAATGCTGGGGGGGGGAAAGAAGTCTAAGCAGAAGGTAAAATTTCCTTGCAAGTTGTGTGGGGATGACCACCTCACTCAGTTGTTCCCTCATATGGAAGATTCCTTGAAGTTCATAGCACAGGGCCCCCAACAGTGTTTACAAATCCTTTACCAAATAATCAAAATATGAACTCGAGGACTGTGGATCCTGGTTGCGCGTCTAGTGGAACTCAAAACCCACTAGATGCCGCTAGTGGTCACGATTACATCAACATGATGGTGAAAGCTACTAGTGTTGTGTAGTGTTCAAAAGACTATGGTTTGTCACAACCAAACCTTGGGAAAGAACCTACTCCACCTGAGAGCCCTTTGCGAATTGAAAAGCCTATGGATAAACCTAAAATTCCACCTCGCATTCCTAAGGTAGTCTTGAAGCGCTCGGGGAACAATCCTAATGATCAAGCCACCCAGAACTATTCAATTGTCGAGGATTTGGGTCAGACTCCTTGTGTGATGTCCACATTAGAAGTACTTCAAACTTGTCCTTCACAGAGAAAGGGCTTGTTGTCGGCTCTTGGGGTGGGTGATGATAGCTCTTCTTCCATGATCAAATTTGAAACTCATGGAATACAACCTCACTTTCCTTACTATATGTCTCTTCTGATTCGCGTAGAGTGTCTAAACCACACCATCAAATGCACTGTGATTGATGAAGGCATTGCCACTTCCGTTATGCCATTTGGCTTGTTGGAAGGAATTAGGTTCTCCCACGTTGTCTAAATCTGCAAACATGTTGACTGATTTTGGTGGAAGATCATTTTGGTCGCATGGTATACTTCCTTCCCTAGAGGTCCAATATAGGGGGAAGACTATTGGGATCAAGTTCGAGGTGGTTGATGTGCCCCTTGACTACAATCTTTTGCTGGGTAGGAACTAGATGTACAATATGCAAGTTGTATCCTCTTCCCTATTCCGAGTGGTTTGTTTTCCATTGGATGGGAAGAGAATTACTATTGATCAAAAATATTTCTAGAATCCGAGTGTAAAAGCATCATCGGGATATTCTATCCCGATTATCGATCATTCTCAACCGACAACTGAGAATGTTGGTGTGGGTATGTATCCTTCTCTCATGGGAACCTTTAGTTGTCCTACGCCCATTCTTATGATTGGGTCTAGTCTTGGTATTGATTTAACCTCATTGAATTTGGTCTCCTTTCACACCTCTCATATGGAGGATCCTTGGATTCTTCCTTCACCGACTACTTCGAGTGATAATTCTATACCTTCCAAGATAGACGTGTTGTTTCCTGCGACATTGGTGGCGTATCAAGATAATCTCGATCATGTTGTAGAGCCTAGTCCTTCCTCTTCATGAACGGAGGAGGAGGACCCTTATGTGCTGTCTGCTTGGGTAGTAGTGTCATCTCACTCTCAAGACTGCCTTGATGATGTTTTTCCATCAGATGAAGCTATTCTTGAGGCTATTTCTGGGATAGAACAACCTTGGGGAGAGCTACACCATAGATTGTATTTCCTACCTAATCTTGATCATTTAGAGTGTGATGACTTTAGGGTGATTCTAAGCGAGAAAGTTGGTAGCCCCATGGTCCCATTAATCTCTCCTAGTCAAATTGTTGAAGGGAAAATGGCTAACTTGTCACCTACGATGCCTATCAATATTTCTCGTGATCTTGGTAATATTGAGAACATTTACATTGGGGCGGATTGTTCCCCCAATGAGATTAAAGAGTACACCGAGATTTTCAAGTAATTTCATGATGTTTTCACTTGGTCGTACGAGGAGATGCCGGGAATATACCCTCGCATTGTCGAACATGAAATCAAAACCTATCCGGATGCAAAACCAGTTTGACAATGTTTGTGTGACGCGAATCCTAGGAAAGCGCCCGCTATTAAAGCAGAGATAGAGAAACTGCTCAAAGCTAGTATTATCTATCCCGTTCCATTGACCGAGTGGGTTTCAAATCTCGTTCCAGTGGATAAGAATCCGGGAGAGATCCACATATGAAATGATATCCGTGATTTAAATCGATCCTATCCTAAAGATAATTTCCCTACACCATTTATTAATCAAATTTTGGATGAGTGTGCAGGAAGTGAGGTTTTCTCCTTTATGGATGGATTTTTCGGATATAATCAGATACAGATTAAAGCCGAGGACCAACATAAGACTGCATTTATTTGTCCTTGGGGAACATTTTCATATCAAAAGATGCCCTTAGGCTTTGAAAACATCAGAGCTATGTTTCAATGGGCCATGACCTTTTCCTTTCATGATCTCAAAAATATTATTGAAGTGTATTTGGATGATCTAGCTGCTCACTCTCATTTGAGAGTGCGTCATCCTTATTATTTACGATTAGTTTTTAAAAAATGTCGTCATTATCAAATTCAATTAAATCCTCACAAGTGCATCTTTTGTGTGAAGGTTGGTCATTTACTAGGATTCATCGTGTCCAAGGAGGGTATTAGAGTCGATCCCTTGAACGTTAAGGAAATACTTCAATTGTCTCCCCCGCGTAACATTCGACATCTTCAATGTTTACAAGGTGTGGCGAACTTCTTCCGAAGGTTCGTAGTCAATTTTTCCAATTTGACTAAAGGCTTCATGCATTTGTTGAAGAAAGACACCCCTTTTTACTAGGATGAGCGAGCGCAAGAGTTTTTGGATGCTCTTAAGAAAGCCTTGTGATCGGCACCCGTGCTTAGTCCACCAGACAATAGCCATGAATTTTTTTTTATGTGGTCGCATCTCAAGAGACGATTGGTATGGTATTGGTTCAAGAGGATGAGGAGCTCCATGAGCATGTCATATACTATCTTAGCCAGAACCTTATTGATGCAGAACTTCATTATACCCATGTTGAGAAGCTAGCCTTAGCCACTGTCCATGCGGTTCAGCGTTTGAGACATTACATCCTCCTTCACAAAACTCTTGTCGTAGGTCACATTAATCCATTTCAATTCGTCCTCACCAGAAGGATGATTGGGGGAAAGTATAATAAATGGATTGTGATATTGCAAGAGTTTCATCTTGAGTTTGTTTCGGAAAAATCAAAGAAATCATTAATTTTTGTTGAGCTTATATCGGATTTTCCAAATTTGGATGAAGAAGAGGTTAATGAGGATTTTATTGTTGATCAACATATCTTTCACATCTCAACCGTGGACCCTTGGTATGGGGATATGATTGTTTATTATAAAAACATTAAAGGTTCCTACTCACCTCTCGCGAGATGAGCATCGACAACTACGTCACGTAGCAAAGAACTACCTCATAGTGGTTGATACTTTATATCAGGGTGGGTTTGATTCCATTTTATGTCATTGCTTAACTCATGAGGAAGTTGAGGTCATGATTAATGATTTCCACAGAGGTGCCTGTGGTGGTCATTTATCTGGGCTTTCTATAGATCAAACATTTTTTAGAGCAGGTTATTTTTGGCTGTCCATCTTTAAAGATTGCATTAATGCGGTTAAGAGGTGCCACCCTTGCCAGGTGTTTGCACGTAATATGCGCTCGGATATGACCCCTTTGCATCCTATTATCACCATCGGTCCCTTCACTAAGTGGGGGGTCGAATTTATGGATTGTAACCCAGCTTCAGCTGGGGGGCACCATCATATTATTGTGGCTATTGATTATTTCATGAAATGGGAAGAATTTATGCCCAGTAGCAAATCCGATGGTAAAACAGCTGCGCATTTCGTATTTAACCAGATTATCACCCGATACGGCATTCCGAGGGAGCTTGTCACTGACCATTGTAGGCACTTTCAGAACAAAATGATGGAAGAGTTGGATTCTAAGTTAGGGTATAAGAAAGAGCATTCCTCTTCTTATTATTCTCAAGTGAATGGACAGGTTGAAGCAGTGAACAAGTCACTTAAGTCCATTCTCCAACGAACCATCGCACAGAGCAAGAATAATTGGCATATCATGTTGTATCCTTCTTTTTGGGCCTATAGAACTACGGTCAATAATCCTACAGGTTTTCTCCCTGTCAGCTTGTGCACGCAGTGGATTCAGTAGCACCGGTTGAATGTGAAATCCTTTCTTTGAAGCTAGATGTGGAGATTTTACCAGAGACTTCTGCATTGGAAGAACACCTAGTCCACTTAGAGCAGCTTGATAAGTAGCGTCGAGATGCTTTAGTGGCTCTTGAGGTTAACAAGCATCGCGTTAAGGTCCATTACAATAATTCAACCCATCCTGGAAGGTTTAGTGAAGGTGACTTGGTTCTTTTGTGGGATCAAGCTAAGGAACCCTTGGGGGCAGGAAAGTTCAACCCAATGTGGCATGGTTCTTACGTGGTTAAGCATGTCTTAGAGAAAGGTGCCTATAAGTTGGTGGATTCCAAGGGGACGGCCTTGGCGGAGCCTAGAAATGGGATCTATCTTAAAAAGTACTATGCATGATCTTTAACCAGGGATGACTTTTTGTATATTATTGTACATTTTTTCATTGCATAGTTAGGTCATCTTATGGTGATCAGGTTTGTTGATTAGCTTTCGTTTGTTATGATAGATGTTGATGGAGTCTTCCGTTTACATAGAATTCATTGATGGCGCTAGCTGCCACACTCAAAACTTAGCTTCGGCTGATTGGGTGATCTATACTCCTATGGGTCAAGTGTTGTCTTTAGGAGGCATATGTTTATGGCCTTCGTCAAACAATGTTGCTGAATATAGTGTCGTGATTGAGTTATTGCAAGATGCCATTTCACATGGTGTTCTTTCTCTTGAGGTATGTCTTGATTCGCAGTTACTAGTCTCACAACTTAATGGCTTGTATCATGTTAGGGATCCAACTTTGTTACGAATATTCTTGCATGTAAGATTACTAGAACGGAAATTTGAGAGCATAACTACATTCACAATTCAAGAAATTTTAATCAAGTTGTTGATTCATATGCTAACTATGTACTAAATTGGCATTTGTTTCACAAACCATAAGCATTTCACAAACACAATTTACACATGTCATAATACATAAGTGTCATATACAAAATTGGGGCTTCCGAGCCACCAATATATACTACATGGCCATACAAAAATATACACCTACGTCTCTAGGCCTAAGGTGGAGGAGGGTACTGATCATGGTAGCACACCATGGCTCTAGCTATCTAGTGAAATAACCAAACCCATGCACGTGGTAATCCAACTACTTGATGTTGCATAGCCTCAGGAAAGTCCTTGAATTGCGCCATCGAAACCCTGTGTGTCAAGCGAATGAATTTTTTGTGGATGCTTTGGGGAATCCGCTCCGCATCCACACCCATAATCCCATCGCCTCTTCCCCTTCGTCAATGATGAGGAAATACTTTTGGCCATCTTGGTCCCACATCTGCATGTACATGATAAAGTATTATTATGTTTCGTCACACCAAAAACATGTCTTTTGATTTCATATATCAAAAAACACGAAAAAAATTAATAACCCAAAAAACAAAAGTGAGTTAGGGTTCGTTACCTATGTCTCCATATGCTGATCCTGGTGGTAGGGGCATATCCATATCTCTGTGGAATTTTGTCCCTGCATAGGGGTCGTCGTCTATGGCAATGATCAGTCTCTACCACTAGAGGAAGAAGTCTACTAGATAGGAGTTAGCCACCCTTCCCCCTCCCAGTATCCGCATGACATTGGTCCAGGGTAGCTGAGGTGGATCCCTAACTCCATGTGGAGTAAAGTCAACTATAGGACTTAGCCCTAGTACCCTCTCAAAAAATAATTCACTCAATATGTTGTCGAACCCAAATTTTCATACCCTTCCCATCTTGTAGTAACTGAGTTAATGCTTCATGTTTCTTAGCAGTGAGGTACTCCAATCATATATCGTAGGTCGTGTGCACTCAACAGCATAGAACATCATTGGCCTTGAGGCCTGATGGATTGATGCTAAACCTACGATCCTGCCCATTGCCAATAGTATGGCTTTCATCCCCAGGTTATTAACTGCATTTGTTGGGATTTGACTCCCAACCTTCTCTGTAATGGGAAGGCATTACACGGCTATGTAATCCTCTATATTCAACCCACCTCCTGCCCCACGGGATTGGAGGTTCATCACCTCCGCTCACCGGGACAAACCTATGATAAAATATATGTCCTCAATCTTAATGCTGAGCGACATGCCATCCAATTGAAAAGACTCAGAGTCTAGATCCCAGTAGTCTACTAGCAGCAGGAGTAGCCTTGGTTTAGCCTTCAAGCTTCCAAGGTGCAAAAATTTGTATAACCCACAAGCCCTCAGCGCTTATTGAGCCATTAGATCTCCCTGCACAGCTCTTTGACGTCACCATGTTCTCTCTCTCTCCATTCTAGCACCATCCCGCACAAACATTTTTAAGTTTCATTAGTATTTTTCTTTGAAAATCACATTTGTGACCCTGTACGTGACTGTTTCAAGAAAAACCACGTATTTATTTTCCGCGTACACCCAGCTCTATACGCGGAAAAAGACCCGATTTTCGAGTGGGCCTAAACACACAATTTGGGGTGGCCTAGATAAAAAAAATTGACCACTAAAATAAAATAAAAATTGCATGAAAGTGAAAGAGGAGGGCATGGGTAATTACCTGGACCAAACGCGGAATGATTTCATTGGACAATCTCTCAGAATCATCTCTTGTAATTCTGGACACAAAGCACTATGGTGGGTGAATTTTCAAAATGGTATGAAAATTTTAATTTTTCATTATTTTATAGAAATTGTTTTGAAATTTTTACCCACTTCCTATAGTTTTTTACTGTTACTGACCATTTTGGACCTTTTTGACTAATATGATATTGTAGGAGCCTATTTTGAGTACGATTTGACCAAGATTTCGACCTGTTTGTGTCTATTATAGGTATCATGTCTAAATAGACATATAGGTTAGGGTTTCACATCCGCTTGCATTTTGCATGACCTTATGACCATTTCATCTTAACCTTAGGTATGAACACTTTCCATGATGTCATGGAACCTTCATGCTGCTATTAGAAGTGGCGTTATGTGAATGGTAGAGCTTTCCTATACAAGGGTACCCTAGTTAGATCCTATATTGCATTTGGTGCTCATGCCGACATTTCTCCTTTAGGGTGTGGGAGTCCCTTTTAAGTCCCGCCATGTCCTTGAGCAAAAGCTTCATACTCCGCTTAAACTTTATGCTGGCCATTTTCCTCGAGACTCCCTTGTATATATCAAGTTGTAATTTCATTTTCATGAGTTTTTATTGCCTTCTTGAGCTTTATGTCAGCTCCCTGAGTTTGAGTTATCATCCACATAGCCCGAGCTTGTCTCATGTATATCTAAGCAAATCCTTTTTACATATCTTTTGCATCTTGATCATCCCTTTCATTGGGAGGAGACCTTCCCCCAAGTGTCGTTATCCTTCACATATATCCTGACACTGATCATAGGCATGTTCCACTACTTGGAACTAGTTTGCTTGTCCCTTGACACTCGTCTCCTCCTAGATTTGTACTATAAATAACTTTTATTCTTTTTCAATCTTTTCAAAATATATGAAAAAGTCCAAAAAAAATTAAAAACCCAAAAATTCGGACAGGAAAAGATGTTATCTTTGGTAGAATTTGAGTCATGTCGCCTTCAAACAAAGCACTGTATATCACATCTGTTGGTTGGGTTATTTAGTTTGACTTTAGGAGTTGTACTTGTTACTCTGAGTTTATCTCCACCAATTGGTTAAGCTTCTAGTCCCTATAGAGCCTCTGTTGATGCCTCCTATGTCACAGACATGTCCCAGTTTACATATCGAGTCCATGCTACCTACCTTCATTCACCATTCACCTTATTCTCTTGTTCGAAGGCAGTTGAAGCTTGAGTTGGCCATTCCTTAGTTATCTTGACTTTGCATGTTGGCCATTCCTGGTATTGTTACTGGTTCATGCACATCTTCTTCGAGTTCTTCCACATTATACAATGTTGATGAGTACCTCATGTTGGTTGATGGGGGATTCCTTAATGCTTTCCTTCGAGCAGATTCCATTCCATCGTCATCAGATCATTTATTCTGGAATAGGAGTCTAGAGTCCTTTGAGTGCCTTGAGACCTACAGTCATCAATGGTAGGTTATTTTGCCATCGACAGTTTTGGGAATACATCAATGTCCCCTGATCGATGAATTATTTCAAGTGTTCGACCTCAACACATCTATTTACACTTGTTAGATTGCACTCTGTACCTTGATTCCCATTTTCATTATCGGTGGGTGATATCGCATCTGTTAACAGTATACATCAATGACCGCTAATCAGAAAATGGAATACTATGTTTGACCTTGACACATCTATTCACATAGTAGGACATGTACTCATAGAATTTTGTGTAGAATACCTTCCAGCTTGGTGGCATTCCATGTATGCTACCTCCTTGATCGTTCCAGTGTTCATGAGATTTCAGCTCTCCTGATTTGATTCTAGTGTATATCAGATATCTTCAGCTACTATGGAGATCTTGATCCATTGTATATATTTATCCACTATGGAGATCTTGATCTATTGTATATCTTCATCCACTTTGGAGATTCTGATATATTGTATACTGTACATGGAGATGACCACACATGTCACATTTTGTATATCATGCCTATTCATGGCCATTGTACTCTTATGTATCCGAGACTGCTCCATGTATTTGCAGTCACATGCAGAGATTTATCATGGTATTTTATTGATGGGTGGATGGTTCTTCCACCTGGGTCTATAATACTCCACTTTTGGGATGGATTTTATAATGTATTTCGGCTATCATGTCACCCCTATGATGTCACATGCCCCAATTTTGCCAAATAATATTATCTTATTTTGATTATTCCAAGACATTATGTTAAATTTTATGTAAAAGTTGTAACTAATGACTCAACAGAGTCAAGGATGTGGAATGTAATTCTAAATATTTTAATTTTAAATAAATAAAAGTGGAGACAACAGCTTTGGAGAGCTGTTAAAAAGAGTGTTACTGGTCAAGATGGTGGAGGAGACTAGGTGGAGAGCAAATAGACAAGTGGCAGCATCCTCAAACACTTCCTATGTTGCAGGTGGCAACCTCCCTACATTTGGGGTCATGATCCCCCAAGAAAGTGGGATCAGAGCAGGTGGCTCAATTAATGACAACTGACCCAAAAAGACCTAGGCAATCTTAATAAAAGAAAGCCCATTGAAGAGAGCTGAGGCTGCACATTCCAAGAAAAAGAATCATTCAGGTGAATGCACTTCAAGGAATTCATTGGGAAGGGAATTTTTGACGAAGGTGTTTGAGGGGTAAACTGCAAGAAGGTGATCTAGTACAGCTTTCCAGCTGAAAGATCTTGCTGCAGTGTGCAGAGTTGGTATTGAGTCTATGGACTAGTACTTTGTTGATTGCTCCACCTAGTTCCATCCAAGGAGACCAGAACAGGCTCGGGGGTCCTGAGAAGTCGTTGTTTGAGCGCTCTATAGGAGTTGGTAGGGAGGAACAGCCTCCCATTGCTGTTGTCATCCAGCTTTAAAAACAGGTTCCATTATCTTTTAATTTCTGTGTTAAAGTTTATATTTGTGTGTGAACAAATAATGAATGATTATATGTTATTTTGTAAACTGTTAAGTTTGAAATTTCTTAGTTGTTTTAATGTTGAATCTGTTCTTTGATGAAAAATAAATCCTACTTGTGTTTTTCCCCATCTCGAGTAATCCAGATCGTACTCTAGCATAGGTAGTGTGCTTAAATGAATGAAGTATGATAGGAATATGAAATGAATAGAGTACTTATGTTTTTCAGAGTATTGAAATGTTTTCTTTCAGTAGATATTTGTTTTTCCAGAAAGAATATTAATCTGTTTCATAGAGTTGTTGTCAAATCTAGACTGTGTATTTAGAATATCAGAAAAGAAAAACAATCATACTATTTACTAACAGTAGTATGTTCAAGTATGTAATTCATTCTTCTACACTGTACCCACTTCTATAAACTATATATCATACCAAAACGGAAGGAATAGAAATATCAGTTGAATGCTTAATATTTATGTTAAGTAAAGATGCAAATATAGTTCTGTTAGTTTATTCTTTTGCTACTATTGATAGCTATTTTACCTGCAACTATCTAAACTTTAAGTAAGGATAGGTAACCTGATTAAATTCTAAAGATAAACTAATTGAATTAAAGAATATCATAATTAAGAACTTAATAACCCTTATAATATTATTTCTCTTAGAATCAAAATAAGAGAACAGACAGTAGTAACCTATGCATATAATATTATTAATAAAGAACTGTTCATACACTTGCAGACAAATTAGATGTAAGGAGTATTAACAGGATAAAGGTTCTTATTCCTTTCACCTAGTGTACAAAAATAGTCTTATTAAATCAACTCAATTATTATAGACTGCTCTCAGTCTTATTATTTATATATAAAAAAATACAAACATAAACTTAAAAGAATATATTATTCACAGATAATAATATTATTAATCCAAATAATATTATTATAAACAACAAACAGTATTGTTATAAATAATTAATTCTTTTAAACAAACTAAAGAAATCTTGTGACATAATCGAATTAACAAAATAATAATACAAGAATTATTACTTTATAAAAGTTAAATGGGTAAAAACCCTAGCTCATGTTTCTGAGCATAATCTATTTGTATTCTATATACATTAGTATTCTAGGTTAAACCATAAGTGAATTCTTTTAAACTATTAAAGAACCAACTAAATTTAAACACAGAAATGAAATACATGTACTGAACTATATATATAAAATGTACTTCTAAAAGGAACTGTACCTTTCCTTTTACTAATAGCATGTATCTGTAGAAATAAAATGTCAGGGTTAAAACCCTTATAATTATTACATATACAAGTACCAAAACATTGAAGTAAATAACCAAATTTATACAAATTATGTAACCATTAAATAACCAGGTTAAAATAATTTACTCACAGTCTTTTAAGGACAAATAAAAATACTGTGTAATTATTATAATTAGAATAATTTATATCAAACGAGGGTTTTTATAGGCTAAACCCTAAAACAAGTAAAATATTAAGTGACGGCCGTAAATATCAGTCTCAAAATTCTAAATTATAAACCCTTACAGAGTATACAGACAGAGTAAAACATCATTTACATTCAAAGGGTAAAACCCCAAAATTACACAGAGAATATCAATAAATATCTGATACACTAAACCAAGTCTAAAAGACCAAACTGTCTTTACAAAACTACTATTTTTAAATAGGCCATAAGCCGTCAACAAACTAAATACATTGCTCAGTTAAGCCAAGTCTCCCATCGACTAGCTAGGGTTTGAAACTGGGTAAACCCACAAACAATTTGTAAATCAAACTATATAACTCATGGCGAGTCGAAGGACGGTTTTTCCAAACCCTGGGTGGTTCCATTGACCACCCTGATGCAAGTAGGGTGAAAACCCAACACATGGACCACGGGGCTTACCCGAAAAAGAACCACAAGCCACGGCCTTCATTGGTGACTGTCTATTTCTCATTGTAAAAGATTTACAGTGGTGAGCACCTGCAAGTAAGGTAATAGACCACTGTTAGTTAAACAAATACTTATAAAAAAAACACAGTAACAGCAAAGTATTTGCAGCAAAGAAATTGAACTCAAAATTTATTATTTACCTGTTAGTTGAAAACGCCGAATAGCCTCGTCAAAGCATGGCCACCTACAGGATGTGCAAATGAAGACTTAAAAAACCTGCAAGGTAAAAACCTCATGCAATAGCAAGCCATGAGGACAACAAGAGAGACTGGAATAGACAGAGAGCCACGAGGACTGCAAAGGAAACTGGAATAGACCATAAGCCAAGGAGAATATCACTGACAGGAGGTCAATAAAGCCAACTATCTCCGCGAGTTGCAGAGTGGGAACCATCCATTGGGAATGGATTTTAAAACCACGCACTAGTGACAAATGCAGCACGGAACCAAGACAATAGACAACCAGAGAAAGGAGGACTGACGGCCGCCATGGAAGCCAAGCAGAGCAACCTAAAGGGCTAGCGCAAATTGCAAAAAGGAAATGATAAGGGTTAGGTTTCAAGCAGTGTTTTATATCCCCGACGCTTGGTCAGGAGACGACCACATAGCCAACAAATCAAATCATGCAAGAGGATCGTGTTCTATAGTGCCTGCGTAAAACAAAAATCCAATTATTAAATCATTGGAGCAAGATTTTAAACTATGATAAATCGACCCAATTTTTTGCCATCCAAATCGATAATCATTTGCACATTATCATATGTTAGTATGGTGACAAGAATATCCATGTTTATGGTTATGTTGACCCTTCAAGAAAATGTTACTTATAAACCTTCATTAAATCCCGATAATCATTCTTGCATAAGACTCATTTCCACTATAAACCTTATGTTATTACAATATCACATTTGTGATTTGAATGGTTTCTTTTATCTCCTCTAAAACATTGTTTTTGTTATAAGATAGAAATCAAATAATTAATGTCTTGTTTATAGATAGAGATCAGAGTTTTAGGTCTTTATTATAGATAGGAGATTAAATGTTTTATGGGAGATTTCTTGCCAACCAATAAATAACTATAATTTTCCTTGTAATAAACCTATAGTTTATACATTGTAAATTTCTGGTAATAACAACATTACAAGTCATAATTTTATAAATGGCATAATGTAATAGTGCAAAAGATTATAAACTCTAATTTAAATATGTTTACGATCATGAACTGATTATAGACTGAATGTCTATCAAACAAACAGATTATGCATGTCTATAAGACTTACAAAAACTAACAACTCAAATAGTAACAGAACTTTGAAGTGATACAAAACTTATTGTAAGAGCACTATTATGAAATTATGTTACATAGTTCATAGCAACAATACTTTGATGAATTTTAGGGTTATGAATTAACTTGAAGATTACTAAAGATTCACCAGATCAAATAGGTAGTAAAATAGTTATAGAACTAAAGAAGATAACTAGAATAGGAATGATCCTATTAAATCCAAAATTACTAGAACCATAGGGTTTGACTCGAAAATAAAATATAGGCAAAGTATGATCTCATGAAGGGAGGCATGATGGTTTTCAGTTTGCTCAATCGAATTTACACTGTCCAAAGGATAACAGGCTGTAAGTTACCTCGCAGAAGCGAAATGTGGGTCAATTGTTACTCAGACAAGATAATGTACTATTGCTTAAACACTGACAAAAACAATCATTATAACATTACAAATTACATAAAATAAAGTAGAAATACTTTGTAACTGAGATTCAATTTGCTTAGAGTCACAAACATATCTTACTGTCGTTACTTACTTCTGAACATGACTGCTAGAAAAACTGAAGGAAGCCAAATGGTTTTACCTTGCAGGAGTTGTCTAGAGTTTAGTAGCTTAATTAATAAGCTTTTAATTTGCAAATAAAATACTGCTGTCACTTTAAAGAACTTTCAATACGTACTCATTCAATCATACCTGTAAACCTGTAAGAACCAGTATTCATCTGCGTTAGCACGATTGCTAAGTAAGCCCCGGATTCAAAAGTTAGATTCCACCTACTTGACATGAAAAGACTCATCAGTAAACTGAAGTAAAACAGCACGCAAGAAAACTTTATTCTTGTTATAAAAATGAACTGATAAGTTATTATATTTAAGATTTAGTGAAACTAATTACTTGACTGTTCTTTTACTGCAAACCATTAGCTGTTAGTAAATCGCAGGTCTTAGCATTTATTGTTATCTAGAAAATTTAAACTTTTGTGAAAATTTGGGGTTTTGACATGTGGTATCAGAGCACAAGGTTCAAACA
Organism: Pseudotsuga menziesii; assembly: GCA_001517045.1. Taxonomy (NCBI): domain Eukaryota; kingdom Viridiplantae; phylum Streptophyta; class Pinopsida; order Pinales; family Pinaceae; genus Pseudotsuga; species Pseudotsuga menziesii. The sequence continues at coordinate 291,355 of LPNX011179073.1, forward strand.
CTAGGCCTTGATGAAGCCCAACTAGCTTTCATAAAACAGTAAATTAAAATTATTATGCTGACGTATTTTATTTTTAAATGTTATTCAATAGAGAATTGTTTTTCTGAAGTTTAACAGGGAGGTATGGAAAGGCTGGAAGAGTATGCAGAGGAGGAGTCTCCAGTTACTGAAACAGGAAATTTACCAAGAGATCCTATACCAAAGGATTTAACTGCTAATTCCTCAGATTTGTTACAAACTGTGAAAGACTTAAAAACTGAAATGGAGTCTATAAAGCGAGAGAATGAAAGGATTCAGAGGGCTCAAGAAGAGCTGAATCAGATCCAAATTGAAAAGTTTCAAACTGAGGGTAGGGGTAGAAGGTTAGAATATGAAGATGCTAGTCATCAACAAAAATCTAAAAAGATGAAACATACAAAAACTGAAAGTAGTTCATCTTCTGAAGTGTTTGGTGAACAACAAAATTATCATACTACTAGTGACAGTAGTGATGATAATCTGTACACTAAAAAGAGGAAATACAAACCTTATGAGGAAATTTCTGGGGAATTCAAAAAGATAAAACCACCAACTTTTAATAGAGAGACTAAGAAGGGGGAGGAAGCTGAATCCTGGTTATCTGGGATGAAGAAGTACTTCCAAATATATAATTATTCTAACCAGTTAAAGGCTAGAATGGCTATATATAACCTCTCAAGAAAGGCTAACATTTGGTGGCAGGACTTGAAGAGAGTTAAGGGTATAAAAGAGAAATAAGTTAACTGGAGTACCTTTAAGAGGTATTTTAAAAAGAAATTCTTGTCTGAGCAGTATTATCAGGAGAGAGCTAAAGAGTTTTATGAACTGGAGTTAGGTTCAATGACAATGAAGGATCTAAACAGCAAGTTCTTAAGTCTACTTAGGTATGTATCGTACCTTGTAGATGAGAAACCAAAAGTCCAGCAATTCCTTAGTTGTCTACCTTATCATATTAAAGATAGATATGAATATGATAACCCAAAGACCTTGGAGGAAGCTATGAGGAAGGCTAACTTTTGTTTTGAGCATAATCGGAAGAAAGAAAGCTTGGACAACTAGAAGGCTAAGAAAAATAATAATTAGTTTGAACAAAGGAAGAAGGATTTTGTGCCTAACAGAAATTTTAAGAACAATAAGGCCAAAAACTATTCTAATAACAAGAATTTCCAAGGAAATAGGAACAGTACACCCAACAATCAAAATAATTTTAAAGGTAAGGAAACTGCAAATAATCATGGAAACTTTACCAAGAACTTTGAGCGTAAAGAGCTTGTCAAGTGCTGGGAGTGTAATGGCCCACACTATGCTTCAGTCTGTCCAAATCAGAAGAAGACTGTTAGCAATATTCATACTATACAAGAGGAGATGACCGTTGGGGAACTAGCAAGGAGCATGCCTAGAATCAATGCAGCCTTGGAGAACTGACAAGATGAATATCAGAATTCCATGGTGGAAGTAGAAGGTATGATAAATCAGACCCCTGTAACTATTTTGATTGATCCAGGAGCTAGTCTCAGTTATATTGCACCTTAGATAGTAGAAAAATGTAAGTTATTTGTCGATAAGTTTGAGAATTCATGGTTAGTTCAGTTAGCCATGGGTGCTAAAAGAAGAGTAACTTGTTTTGTGAAAGAATGTGCATTAGTTATGGATAAATTTGAAACTGTTGTTAAACTTAATGTTTTGCCACTTGGCTCTTATGATTTGTTGATTGGTATGGACTGGTTAAAACAACATAGAGTAATTCTAAACTATTATAATAAAACTTTCACATGCTTAAACAGTGATGAAAAAATAGTAAGTGTTAAAGGTATTCCTAGAAAAACTACTGTAAGGAATATTTCTACTTTAAAACTTAAAAGAGCTATTAGAAATGGATGTAAAGCTTACGCAGTAACAATTAATGATGAGGAAAGTAAAATTAAAACAGATAAGTTAAAAGTGGAAGACATCCTAGTCTTAAAGAAATATGTTGATGTATTTCTAGAAGAAATTCTGGGATTACCTCCGAAAAGGGATATGGATTTCACCATTGAGTTGTTATCGGATGCAGTACCTAGCTCAAAGGCCCCTTATCGAATGAACATATTGGAACTCAATGAATTAAAATCACAATTAAAAGAGTTAATTGATAAAAAGTATATTCGACCAAGTGTGTCTCCCTGGGGGGCACCTGTTATCATCATCAAAAAGAAGGACGGAACTATGCACCTTTGCATAGATTACCGTCAGTTAAACAAGATGACCATCAAAAATTGATATCCGTTTCCCCGCATAGATGATCTATTTGATCAACTACGTGGAGCCACGATGTTTTTGAAAATAGATTTAAGATCTGGATATCATCAAGTGAGGAATAAAGATGAAGACATCTTTAAGATAGCTTTCAGAACAAGATATGGTCATTACGAATTTGTCGTAATGCCATTTGGGATTACTAATGCCCCAGCTACCTTCATGTGTTTAATGAACAACATAATGCATAAGTATTTAGATAAGTTTGTGGTCATGTTTATCAACGACATTCTAATCTATTCAAAAACCGAAGAAGAACATAAAGAACATCTAAAAATTGTTTTGCAAGAGTTACGAAAACATCAACTCTTCGCAAAGTTTAGTAAGTGTGATTTCTTCAAGGATAAGATTCGGTATTTAGGTCACATAGTGACCAAGGAAGGAATTTCCGTAGATCCTGAAAAGATACGGGCAATCAAAGATTGGTCGGTTCCTAAGGATGTGACGGATGTTAGATCTTTCATGGGCATTACCGGTTACTACTGGAGGTTCATTGAAGGCTTTTCAAGGATAGAAAATCCGATAACTTCCTTGCAAAAGAAAGGAAAGAAGTTCGCTTAGAATCAGAAATGTGAAGAAAGCTTTAAAAAGTTAAAAACTTTGATAACCAGCGGACCTATTTTAAGAATAGCAGATCCTAATAAAGAATTTGTAGTGTACACTGATGCCTGTAATGATGGCTTAGGAGGTGTTCTGACTCAAGAAGGGAATGTTATTTCCTATGAGTCTAGAAAGCTAAAAGTTCATGAAAATAATTACGCAACATATGATCTGGAATTAGCAGCTGTAATACATGCCTTAAAGATGTGGCGACATCACCTAATTGGTAGAAAATTTGTTTTAATGACTGATAATAAAGTATTGACGTATCTTTTAGATCAGCCTAATTTAAATGCTAGACAAGCTAGGTGGTTAGATTTCTTAAGTGAGTATGATTTTGAAATCCAGCATATAAAAGGTAAAGAGAATAACGTTGTTGATGCGTTAAGTAGGAACGCAAGGCTGAATTTTGCAACAGCAATCAACACTTATGTTTTAGACTTAGATGAACATCTTAAAGAAGGAATAAAACAAGATGAAATTTACCAGAATTTGCGAGCTAAAGCCAAGGAAAAACCAACAGAAAACTTAATAAAAGGTTACAGTTTAAATGAAAAGAATTTTTACTGTATAAAGATAAACTATATGTACCTAACGTACCTAAAGTCAAGCTGTTAATTCTAGATGAAATTCATAAAACACCATATTCAGGTCATCCAGGTTATCAAAAGACTATAACCATGTTAAGAAAAGAGTATTTCTGGCCAAATATGAAAACTGAAGTAGCTGAATATATTGCAAGGTGTTTAGAATGTCAATAGGTAAAAATTGAACACCAACACCCAGCTGGTTTGCTACAGCCTTTACCCATCCCTAGCTGGAAATGGGAGGTAATTAGTCTAGATTTTATTACTGGATTACCTAAAAATCAAAATCAGAATGATTCTATCATGGTAGTAGTTGGTAAGTTAAGCAAATCAGTTCATTTTATACCTGTTAAAACTACATACAAAGCTGCAAACATAGCGGATATTTTCCTAAAATAGATTTTCCGATTACATGGAGTACCAAAAGTCATAATCTCAGATAGAGATCCCAAGTTTACAGGAAACTTTTGGAGGTCCTTATTTAAAGAGTTAAACACTACATTAAATTTCAGTACTTCTTTCCATCCTCAAACAGATGGACAAAATGAAAGGGTAAACCAGGTATTGGAAGATTTATTAAGAATGTATGTGAAAGACCAGCCTGGTAAATGGGAGGACTATTTACATCTAGTAGAATTTGCTTATAATAATAATAATCAGACATCAGCTAGATTTAGTCTGTTTGAAATTTTATATGGACATAAATGTAATACTCATATCTCTTGGAGTAATCTAGTAGATAGATTGGTATTAGGTCCAGAACTGTTGAAAGAAATGGAAGAAATTGTGAAACAAGTGCAGGGAAATCTGAAACTGGCACAGGATCGGCAGAAAAGTCAAGTAGACTTAAAAAGAACTCCAAAGGAGTTTCAGTTAGGTGAACATGTGTTCATCAAGGTAAGGCCCAAAAAGAGCTCTCTAATATTGGGGAGTTGTGCAAAATTGGCACTTCGTTATTGTGGCCCATTCAAAATTTTGTCTAGGATTGGACAAGTAGCTTATCAATTAGCATTACCACCCAACTTAAGAGTACATAATGTTTTTCACATTTTCGTTGTAAAGAAATATGTTCATGATGCTACTCATGTTGTTAAATGGAATGTTGTACAGGTGGAACCAGAAGGATAATTTCTGGTGAAACCGGACTGTATCCTCGGGAGGAGGGATATTACACTTCGAAACCGCACCATTGGACAGGTGAAGGTGCAATGGAAGCACCTTAGTCCAGAGGAAGCCACCTAGGAATTGGAAAGTAAAATGTGAGATGCATATCCAATTCTGTTCCAGGGGACTTCGGAGGATGAAGAATAAATAACATCGAGGGCAATGTTATATTCTAAGGGGGTGTGTATGTCACATGCCCCAATTTTGCAAAATAATATTATCTTATTTTGATTTTATTCCAAGACATTATGTTAAATTTTATGTTAAAGTTGTAACTGATGACTCAGCAGATTCAAGGATGTGGAATGTAATTCTAAATATTTTAATTTTAAATAAATAAAAGTGGAGACAACATCTTGGGAGAGCTGTTAAAAAGAGTGTTACTGGTCAAGATGGTGGAGGAGACTAGGTGGAGAGAAAATAGACAAGTGGTAGCATCCTCAAACACTTCCTATGTTGCAGGTGGCAACCTCCCTACATTTGGGGTCATAATCCCCCAAGAAAGTGGGATCAGAGCAGGGGGCTCAATTAATGACAACTAACCCAAAAAGACCTAGGCAATCTTAATAAAAGAAATCCCATTGAAGAGATCTGAGGCTGCTCATTCCAGAAAAAAAGAATCATTCAAGTGAATAGCACTTCAAGGAATTCATTGGGAAGGGAATTTTTGAGGAAGGTGTTTGAGGGGTAAACTGCAAGAAGGTGATCTAGTACAGCTTTCCAGCTGAAAGATCTTCATGCAGTGTGCAGAGTTGGTATTGAGTCTATGGACTAGTACTTTGTTGATTGCTCCACCTAGTTCCAGCCAAGGAGACCAGAACAAGCTCGGGGGTCCTGAGAAGTCACGGTTTGAGCGCTCTCTAGCAGTTGCTAGGGAGGAACGGCCTCCCATTGCTGTTGTCATCCAGCTTTAAAAACAAGTTCCATTATCTTTTAATTTCTGTGTTAAAGTTTATATCTGTGTGTGAACAAATAATGAATGATTATATGTTATGTTGTAAATTGTTAAGTTTGAAATTTCTTAGTTGTTTTAATGTTGAATCTGTTCTTTGATGAAAAATAAATCCTACCTGTGTTTTTCCCCATCTGGAGTAATCCAGATCGTACTCTAGCACAGGTAGTGTGTTTAAATGAATGAAGTATGATAGGAATATGAAATGAATAGAGTACTTATGTTTTTCAGAGTATTGAAATGTTTTCTTTCAGTAGATATTTGTTTTTCCAGAAAGAATATTAATCTGTTTCATAGAGTTGTTGTCAAATCTAGACTGTGTATTTAGAATATCAGAAAAGAAAAACAATCGTATTATTTACTAACAATAGTATGTTCAAGTATGTAATTCATTCTTCTACACAGTACCTACTTTTGTAAACTATATATCTATACCGAAACAGAAGGAATGGAAATATCAATTGAATGCTTAATATTTATGTTAAGTAAAGATGAAAATATAGTTCTGTTAGTTTATTCTTTTCCTACTATTGATAGCTATTTTACCTGCAACTATCTAAACTTTAAGTAAGGATAGGTAACCTGATTAAATTCTAAAGATAAACTAATCGAATTAAAGAATATCATAATTAAGAACTTAATAACCCTTATAATATTATTTCTCTTAAAATCAAAATAAGAGAACAGACAGTAGTAACCTATGCATATAATATTATTAATAAAGAACTGTTCATACACTTGCAGACAAATTAGATGTAAGGAGTATTAACAGGATAAAGGTTCTTATTCCTTTCACCTAGTGTACAAAAATAATCTTATTAAATCAATTCAATTATTATAGACTACTCTCGGTCTTATTATTTATATATAAAAAAATACAAACATAAACTTAAAAGAATATATTATTCACAGATAATAATATTATTAATCCAAATAATATTATTATAAACAACAAACAATACTGTTATAAATAATTAATTCTTTTAAACAAACTGAAGAAATCTTGTGACAGAATCGAATTAACAAAATAACAATACATGAATTATTACTTTATAAAAGTTAAATGGGTAAAAACCCTAGCTCATGTTTCTGAGCATAATCTATCTGTATTCTATATACATTAGTATTCTAGGTTAAACCATAAGTTAATTCTTTTAAACTATTAAAGAACCAACTAAATTTAAACACAGAAATGAAATACATTTACTAAACTAGATATATAAAATGTACTTCTAAAAGGAACTGTGCCTTTCCTCTTACTAATAGCATGTATCTCTAGAAATAAAATGTCAGGGTTAAAACCCTTATAATTATTACATATACAAGTACCAAAACATTGAAGTAAATAACCAAATTTATACAAATTATGTAACCATTAAATAACCAGGTTAAAATAATTTACTCACAGTCCTTTAAGGACAAATAAAAATACTGTGTAATTATTATAATTAGAATAATTTATATCAAACGAGGGTTATACTGTGTAAACCCTAACTCCAATTAAAACAAGTAAAATATTAAGTGACGGCCATAAATATCAGTCTCAAAATTCTAAATTCTAAACCCTTACATAGTATAAAAACAGAGTAAAACATCATTTACATTCAAGAAGGGTAAAACCCCGAAATTACATAGAGAATATCAATAAACATCTGATAAACTAAACCAAGTCTAAAAGACCAAACTGTCTTTACAAAAATACTATTTTTAAACAGGCCGTAAGCCGTCAACAAACTAAATATATTGCTCAGTTAAGCCAAGTCTCCCATCGACTAGTGAGGGTTCGAAACTGGGTAAACCCACAAACAATCTGTAAATCAAACTATATAACTCGTGGCGAGTCGAAGGAGGGTTTTTCCAAACCCTGGGTGATTCCATTGACCACCCTGATGCAAGTAGGGTGAAAACCCAACACGTGGACCACGGGGCTTACCCAAAAACGAACCACGAACCACGGCCTTCATTGGCGACTGTCTATTTCTCATTGTAAAATATTTACAGTGGTGAACACCTACAAGCAAGGTAATAGACCACTACTAGTTAAACAAATACTTATAAAAAAAAACACAATAACGGGAAAGTATTTGCAGCGAAGAAATTGAACTCAAAATTTATTATTTACCTATCATTTGAAAACGTCGAACAACCTCGTCGAAGCATGGTCACCTATAGGCTATGCAAATGAAGACTCAAACAGCCTGCAAGGTAAAAACCTCACGCAACAGCAAGCCACGAGGACAGCAAGAGAGACTGGAGCAGACATCGAGCCACGAGGACTGCAAAGTAAACTGGAATAGACCGTAAGCCAAGGAGAATGTCACTGACAGCAGGTCAATAAATCCAACTATCTCCACGAGTTACGGAGTGGGAACCAAGCCATTAGGAATGTGTTTTAAAACCATGCACTGGTGAAAAATGCAGCATGGAACCAAGACACTAGACAACCAGAGCAAGGAGGACCGATGGCCACCATGGAAGCCAAGCAGAGCAACCTCAAGGGCTAGCGTAAACTACGAAAAGGAAATGATAAGGGTTAGGTTTCAAGCAGTGTTTTATATCCTCGACGCTTGTTCAGGAGACGACCACGTAGCCAACAAATCAAGCGATGCAAGAGGATCATGTTCTATAGTGCCTGCGTAAAACAAAAATCCAATTATTAAATCATTGGAGCAAGATTTTGAACTATGATAAATCAACCCAATAATTTTCCATCCAAATCGATAATCATTTGCACATTATCATATGTTAGTATAGTGACAAGAATATTCATGTTTATGGTTACGTTGACCCTTCAAGAAAATGTCACTTATAAACCTTTGTTAAAGCCCGATAGTCATTCTTGCATAAGACTCATTTCCACTATAAACCTTATGTTATTACAATATCACATTTACGATTTGAATGGTTGCTTTTCTCTCCTCTAAAACATTGTTTTTGTTATAAGATAGAAATCAAATAATTCATGTCTTGTTTATAGATAGAGATCAGAGTTTTAGGTCTTTATTATAGATAGGAGATTAAATGTTTTGTGGGAGAGTTCTTGCTAACCAATAAATAACTATAATTTTCCTTGTAATAAGACTATAGTTTATACATTGTAAATTTCTGGTAATAACAACATTACAAGTCATAATTTTATAAATGGCATAATGTAATAGTGCAAAATATTATAAACTCTAATTTAAATACTTTTATGATCATGAACTGATTATAGACTGAATGTCTATCAAACAAATAGATTATGCATGTCTATAAGACTTACAAAAACTAACAACTCAAGTAGTAACAGAACTTTGAAGTGATACAAAACTTATTGTAAGAGCACTATTATGAAATTATGTTACACAGTTCATAGCGACAATACTTTGATGAATTTTAGGGTTACGACTTAACTTGAAGATTACTAAAGATTCACCAGATCAAATAGGTAGTGAAATATTTATAGAACTAAAGAAGATAACTAGAATAGGAATGATCCTATTAAATCCAAAATTACTAGAACCATAGGGTTCAACTCGAAAATAAAATATAGGAAAACTATGATCTCATGAAGGGAGGCATGATGGTTTTCAGTTTGCTCAATCGAATTTACACTGTCCAAAGGATAACAGGATGTAAGTTACCTTGCAGAACCGAAATGTGGGCCAATTGTTACTTAGACAAGATAATGTACTATTGCTTAGATACTGACAAAAGCAATCATTATAACATTACAAATTACATAGACTAAAGTAGAAATACTTTGTAACTGAGATTCAATTTTCTTAGAGTCGCAAACATATCTTACTGTCGTTACTTACTTCTGAACATGACTACTAGAAAAACTGAAGGAAGCCAAATGGTTTTACCTTGCAGGAGTTGTCTAGAGTTTAGCAGCTTAATTACTAAGATTTTAATTTGCAAATAAAATATTGTTGTCACTTTAAAGAACTTTTAATACGTACTCATTAAATCATACCTGTAAACCTGTAAGAACCAGTATTCATCTGTGTTAGCACGATTGCTAAGTAAGCCCCAGATTCAAAAGTTAGATTCCACCTACTTGACATGAAAAGACTCATCAGTAAACTGAAGTAAAACAGCACGCAAGAAAACTTTATTCTTGTTATAAAAATGAACTGATAAGTTATTATATTTAATATTTAGTGAAACTAATTATTTGACTATTCTTTTACTACAAACCGTTAGTTGTGTCTTAGCATTTATTGTTATCTCAAAATTTTAAATTTTTGTGAAAATTTGGGGTTTTGACAGATGACCTAACACATTAGGGGGCATCTGTTATAGCTGATTTTTCCACACATGGTTGATCACATATTTATGGCCTTCCCTGTCCCTCTACAGACTCTTTATACCCCATGAAATTATATTATCCTTTGATTTTCCAAGATCATCCCTAAAGGACCCTTGTTTATTTTTGTACACGAATTTTAACCCCATAGTCGTGTGTACACATGGATGTTGACCTCAAACCCACGTACATCGAGATGTGTGCAGAAATTCAAACATTTTTGGAATTTTTCTCATATGAATCCAAAGATCCTAACTCTTTTCATTGTAAATTCCTTAAGAACGCTCAGATTCGACCCTCCATTGCCCTTTTGGAGTGTTATATAAGGAACCCCTTGGATACATTGAAGAGGGGGGATTTTAAGCCTGCAAAGAAACTATAGTCCATTGTTGCCTCAGTATGGTTATACTTGAGTCGGCATCCCTTTGTCCCTTTGATGCACTTTGTGTTCTTCCCAATCTTGCATTTTTTTTTGAGCTTGCTATCGAGAGATGGAGGATTGAGGTGGTGGAGGCCAACGTGGAGGACTCAATTTCTCTGGTTCATAGACGTGCCGACAGAGGTTGTCAATCTTGTAATCTCTAATTTTATTAATAGAAGTATATTTTCCTGTCCAATTGATGTGCCTTTGAATATGGATATTGTATCCATGGATGTATTTAATTGCTTATACATTATTGAATATATATGCTAGAGTAGGTATAACACATTATTATAGAGCATTCTTTCCTTTTTTGATGTTGTTGAGAGTGAATTACTAAAGCTAGTGTGAATTGGAAAAGCTCAACGGGGATCTACTTCAACCGTCCGGAACAAGGTACGATCCAATATCCCTTAGTGTTATATGTTTGGTTTCTCTTTCATATTAGGAAAGATTGATTTCTAGTGTCAAGCTATCTGTTGTGGTATGCCCCGAGCCATAGGAAGCTTCTCTCAGTAACAGAATTGGTGACTTCGTTGGGGAGAGTTCCTAGTTGTTTTTCTTTGGGGTTTTGGTATTCAATGTACTTGAATTGCTCTTTATTTCTCTGTTTCCATGTCGGGTTTGGGGGCATGTTTTCCCAGTAGGGTCCTAAAGAAGTAAATTCCATCTTAGCTTGTATGTTTGCAATATTTTTATGACTTTTTCTTCCTGTACGTGGGTTTTTCATTCACAGTCGCGTATACACGCGGGTTTTTCTTGAACAAACACGTATGTATTATATTTTACTGAGAACAAACGTGTATGCTTTGATTTTGAGCCTTAGTTGGAGGATTAAGTGTTGTTGGGTGAGTTTTGATGATTGCTGAGTCTTCTTAGATGCTTCTAGTGTTTGTATACACCCTCTGTTTCTGACCAGAGACTCCTTTTAGTTTATTTTTTAAGCTTTGTTCTTGTCATCCTTTTGTTCATTTTTTGTTTTGATATTAGTGCATTAGGTATCTTTTACCTTAGTTCCTTGCTTGGCTATTGTTTGTGAGTGGTTGCAGGGTCTGGGGGTTGTAGAGTCATTTATTAGCTTTCATATCTCATTGTTACAGAGAGAAATTCCTATGGCTTGGGGTACCACAACAGACAGCTTGACTCCAGAAATCAATCCTTTCCGATATGCAATAGAAATTAAGTATCTAATGCTAAAGTATCAGACCTCGTACCTTATTCCAGAAGGTTGAAGTAGATCCCCATTGATCTTTCCAACTTCAGCTTGAATTGATAGATCACTTCCTCAACAACAAGTAAACAAGACAAGCATACTATATATATTGGTGTTAAATATATTCTAGCATATATAATCAACAATGTATAAGCATTTGAAATCATCCCATGGATCAAATATTCATTCAAACATACATTATTGGACATGAAAAGATATTTCTATTAATATAAAATCAGAGATTACAATAAATACAACCTCTGTCGGCACGTCTGCGAATCGAAGAAACTGAATCCCCCGCTTGGGCCTCCACCACCTCAATCCTCCATCTCTCAATAGCAAGCTCACAAGCAAAAGGAAAGCTTGGGAAGAACACAAAAGTGCTCCAAGGGACAAAGGGATGCAGACTCAAGCACAAGTTCTGGCAACAATGGACTATAGTTTCCTTGCTCTCAATTCTCTCATATCTCTTCAATGTACCCAAGATTTCCTTATATAGCTTTTCAAAGGGGTAATGAAAGGTTGAGTCCGAGCGATCTCAAGGCATATGGAAGGCCAGGAGTCAAGTGAGTCAAATCCATGTCAAGGAAAACTCCAAAAGGATTTGGATTATGCACCCATCCCGATGTATGAGGTTTTAGGGGTCAAACCCGCGTATATACGCAATTAGGGGTTTAAAAGTCGCATATATGAATTTACACATGTTTTTAGGGATGGTCAAAGGGACATCAAAGGACAAAACATGGTCCAAGGGGTCTAAGGAGTCTGCAGAGGGACAGGGGAAGGCCATACAAGTGTGATTCACCTGGAGTGGTAAAATCAACTATAACACTCATTTATTGCAAAAAATACAAAAATATTTTTGCTTTTGCATACTTATGCATCTTTTGCATTTTTCATTGCCACGGTACTTGCATTAGGTTTGCTTACTGTTATTATAGTTATATTTTCATACAGGAATGATTCCACTTAGATTTGAAGGAAAAATCTTGCACCTCATGTAGTGGCATACCCTGTTCTTTGCTCCACACATTGCACTTGGCATTTCTTATTAGGTGTGCATATTTACTTCACTACTGAGTCATAACTTCATTAGTTGCACGACCATTTACCCTTTGAGTAATCACAGCCAACTAAAATCAACTCTTAATAAAATGAATTACTCTTTTCTTTTTTAGGGTGCATCAACAAGAATAGTTATTAGGGTCTTAGAATAGTTCATTGTAAGTTAATTCTCCAAGACCACTAAAAAAAAAGTAGGTGTCTATACATGTCAGAGTGTGAAACCCTTGATATAATTAGTGTTTCTCATGACACTCCTCTTACACTGGATTTAAGCATGAGTCAGTGCAAGAGATTATGATTAGGATGACCCTTGGTCACTTTCTGTGAGCACCGAAGATATTTCCAGAAGTGTATTCGTATCTGGGGTCCTTTGAGGTATTGATAGGTGCACCCTTGGGGTACCAGTTGTGCTTTCAGGCTTTGGGATTTGCTACCCTGCCCATACGGTTGATCCTGCCTGCGACTGTCCTCCTGAGCATTGGTTATATTAAAGTGACCTTAGTTTCCTTACCTAGGTTATTGAGGGGGTAGTTGAAGAGATTATTATGCAGCTGTCCTGGCCAGGTAGGGGTTGGGAAACACAGTATCTATATTTGTTGAAGCTGAGGGCCACTATAATTGATTATGAACCTCTACTTGTTGTGTATGGAAGTCTCAAGCCTCTCCTAGGCAAGACATACCTGCTTCATTCGAGAGCTCACTTATCCTACCCTTGGTTTTCTTGTGATTTTGATTTAGATTTTCTTAGGTGTATGCTCTATGCACGCTAGTTTTCTTAGGTTTGCGTAGCTATATTGAGTATTTTATTTTTTGTTGATTCATTGTGGATCCGGGTGCGGCACCTCACTATTCTCGTCATTTAGCAAGGATTCCACCTTCCACATCTCCTCCTCCTTTGGGAGAGAGAACTGGACATTTCGGGCGGACTTATTCTCACTTTGATTAACACAACGTGGGCAATCATGAGTCTGATATTTTGGAGCAGCCCACTTCACCTCGCCCCTTATGGGAGGATAAACCATCTAGCACATATGGGACCCCGTCAGGATCTAGTCGTCATTTGAGTGGGTTTTCACATGAAGATATTTTACACTACATAGACCATGTGCACACACATTGCCGGTATTGGCTTTCGGGTGATGAGACTCACAATGCACCCATGAGCACTAGCACTATTAGGTATGGCATGCCCGATGTTCTCGAGACTGGCCCGACACCCCATGTCGAGTTGGATGTTGAAACTAGTACTGTGCCTAGGGGCACTTCCATTCCTTTCCATGCATAGAGGTTTGGTAGCACTATTCACTTTACACCTTCCATCCCTGTGGTGGAAGTTCCTTCACACACACATATTAGGCCTAGCACTAGTGTTCCTATTCGGGGACCAAAACCTAGACATGTGAATATTGGGGGCATGAGTTATATTCCTTCACATATTCCATCGTCTTCGACACCAATCACTTCAAATGTGTTTTTGACCATGCATCGTTTTCCTAACCCTAATGGGCCTTCTGGTCAGAGTTCGACTACTAGCCATGTCTGTTCTACTTATGCTAACACCATAGTGTCATAGGGCCATGTGCCTCCTTATGTGTCAGCAAGACATGTATCTTCCAATGGCCCATCTTATGGACCTTCCCATGGACCATCTCATGGTCCAGTTTATGGAACCTCTTATGGACCTTCTTACGTACCATCTTACGGACAAACCTACACACCTTATGGGTTCGGGTATCAACCCGTGTATCAGTCACCTAATTATGGATTTGTAGCACCCTAGTCTCAAGGTACTCCAAATCACAATCCTTACGTGCAACCCTATATGGGTCAAATGGGAGGAGTTTATTATCCCACTAGCCAAGGCCATGGTGTATATAGAAATCAACCTTATGTGAACCAGTCCTATTAGGGAGCATGGAACCAACCAGCTCAACCTAGGCTCCCTTTCCTTGTAACTTTGAATCTACCCGACCTATTGATATTGAAAAACGATATTGTATCTCATAACCCAGCATGGCCGACAGTTCCTACCAAACTTCCTTCGGACATTCCCAAATTCCAAGGTAAGTCTGGTGAAGATCTTGCTGAGCACGTTACGACCTTCCATCTTTGGTGCTCTTCGACCTCCTTGAACGATGATTCTGTTTGTTTGACTCTATTTCAACGCACCCTCATAGGTCCTGCAGTGAAATGGTATATAGAGTTACCTGGGGTGACATATTATTCGTTTCATGACCTTGCTATGACTTTTATTAACTACTTCCAGCTACCTGTGCGTTACAACACTGGTATTGAACTCTTGTCAACATTTCGGCAAGAGAAAGACACCCACATTTCAGATCATATTCAAGAGTGTTGTAGATGGAAGAGGATGATTAAAGCCTCTATACCACCATAGTTTCTTCTAGAGTGGTTCCTCAAGTCATTGTTACCCTATATCGTGGAGGATGATTCCACATCCTAAGTGCAAAATGATGACCACGCTATTTTTAGGGCCCAGCAGTTGGACTTGATTTATGCTTAGTATGGGCTCCTTTATGAGATCATACCTAATGCTCCATGTTCCAATTTCGACCCCAAGTTCAAACTTGGGCCACATGCCGATGGTATTGTGGGCTCTGCAAGAACCAAACCCATGGATTCGGTTATGAAACAAGTGAGCCAGTTATTGCTTAACCAATCTGCGTCGAGACAAGCTATGGATTCTTCCCTTCCTACCTAGTCGGCAGATGTACTTTTCGTGCTATCGTCGAACCCGAAGGTAACCAGCAACCTAGAAGGAATTAAAAAAAAGGAAAAATAATAAAAAGGGTGGGAACAAAAATGATAATGAGACTAATGACAAGAACAATAACAATAATAATGTTGGGGGGGACAAGAAGTCTAATCGGAAGGTAAAATTTCCTTGCAAGTTGTGTGGGGATGACCACCTCACTCACTTGTGCCCTCGTATGGAAGATGCCTTGAAGTTCATAGCACAGGGACCAGCTGTGCTTACAAATCCTTTACCAAATAATCACAATATGAACTCGAGGACCGTGGATTTTGGTTGCGCATCTAGTGGAATTTAAAACCCGCCGGATGTTGCTAGTGGTCACGGTTGCATCAACATGGTGAAAGCTACTAGTGTTGTGACATGTGCAAAAGACTGTGGTTCGTCACAACCAGACCTTGGGAAAGAACTTGCTCCACCTGAGATCCCTTTGTGAATTGAAAATCCTATAGATAAGATTGAAGTTCCACCTCTCATTCCTAAGGGAGTCTTGAAGTGCTCAGGGCACAATCCTAATGCTCGAGCTGCCCAAAACTATTCAATTATCAAGGATTTGGACCAGACACCTTGTGCGATGTTCGCATTATAAGTACTTCAGAATTATCCTTCATAGAGAAAGGCCTTATTTCTAGCTCTTGGGGTGGGTGATGATAACTCTTCTTCCGTGATCAAATTTGAAACTCATGGAATGCAGCCTCGCTTGCCTTACTATTTGTCTCTTTTGATTCACGTAAAGTGTCTAAACCACACCATCAAATGCACTGTGATTGATGAAGGCGTTGCTGCTTCCGTGATGTCTTTGTCTTGTTGGAATGGCTTAGGTTCTCCCATGTTGTCTAAATCTATGAACATGTTGAATACTTTTGATGGAAGATCATTTCGTCCGCATGGCATACTTCCTTCCCTAGAGGTCCAATTGGCAGGCAAGACAGTTGCGATTGAGGTCGAGGTGGTTGATGCACCCCATGACTACAATATTTTGTTGGGTTGGAACTGGATGTACAATATGCAAGTTGTAGCCTCTTCCCTATTCCGAGTGGTTTGTTTTCCATTGGATGGGAATATCGTTATGACTGATAAAAAATCTTTCCAAAATCCGAGTGTAAAAGCATCATCAGGAGTTTATATCTCAATTATCGATCATTCTCAGCCGACAACTAAGAATGTGGGTGTGGGTATGTATCCTTCTCTCATGGGAACCTTCAGCAGTCTTGCACCTGTTCCTATGATTGGGTCTAGTCTTGGTAGAGCTTCGACCTCATTGAATTTAGTCTCCTTTCACACCTCTCGTATGGACGATTCTTGGATTGTTCCTTCACCGAGTACTTCGAGTGATAATTCTATACCTGCCAAGACAGACATGTCATTGCTTGCAACATTGGTGGCGTATCAAGATAATATTGATCATGTTGTAGAGCCTAGTCCTTCCTCTTCATGGACAGAGGAGGAGGACCCTTATGTGATTCCTGCTTGGGCAGTAGAGTTATCTCACTCTCAAGAATTCCTTGATGATTTTTTATCTTCAGATGAAGCTATTCTTGAGGCTATGTGTGGGATAGAACAACCTTGGGGAGAGCTGCACCATAGATCGTATTTCCTCCCTAAGACTAATCGTTTAGAGTGTGATGAATTTAGGGTGATTCTAAGTGAAAAATTCGGTAGCCCCGTGATCCCATTAATCTCTCCTAGTCATATTGCTAAAAATAACATGGATAACCTCTCACCTACGATACCTATCAATATTTCTCATGATCCTAGTAAGATTGAGAACGTTTACATTGGGGCGGATTAATGTTCCCCTGATGATATTAAAGAGTACACCGAGATTTTCAAGGAATTTCGTGAGTTTTCACTTAGTCATACGAGGAGATACCAGGAATAGACTCTCGGATTGTCAAACACGAAATCAAAACCTATTTGGATGAAAAACCGGTTCGACAATGTTTGTGTGTCGTGAATCCTAGGAAAGTGCCCATTATTAAAGCAAAGATAGAGAAACTGCTCAAAGTTGGTTTTATCTATCTCGTTCCCTTGATGGAGTAGGTTTCAAATCACATTCCAGTGGATAAGAAGCTGGGAGCGATCCGCATATAAACTGATTTCCATGATTTAAATCAAGCCTATCCTAAAGATAATTTCCCTACACCATTTATTGATCAAATTTTAGATGAGTGTGTTGTCAGGAATTTCACACCTTCTGTGGACAGAAGCTGTTCCTCTGGTCTGAATGGTTCAGATCCAAAACAAATAGTTCACAACAAGGTTAGAAGACTTCTCCTAGAAACTGCAGACACCTGGAATATGATCTTTGATGGAATGATGTGGTTCTTCACTTATGGAGAAAGATCTCCAAGAAAATACCTGCATAAACACATCAAACACAAAAGCTCAAAAGTACCAGAACATCATCTATAGCTCTATATCAGTGACTAAGGAATCCGATAATAAACATGCAAGATTACACATAACAAGTATATGGGAAAGGAACCAAATTTACATTGATAAATAATGAAAGAGTTTACAACCTACACCTTAGTGTTGATGCACT
Organism: Pseudotsuga menziesii; assembly: GCA_001517045.1. NCBI lineage: Eukaryota > Viridiplantae > Streptophyta > Pinopsida > Pinales > Pinaceae > Pseudotsuga > Pseudotsuga menziesii. The sequence goes on from LPNX011179073.1 coordinate 309,282, forward strand.
CCTCCACAAAACCGATATCTTATCCCCAATAGCTCCAACTTGCTCCTCTATGCTCACTCTTAATGGATCGAGTCAGAATGTCAAAATGGCAGCATGACTTTGCTCTCCCCTCAACTATGGGGTATGAGCCTATTTTTATAGGCCTCAAATGGATAGAGATGGTTGATATTTTGGTGGGTGAGGTGGATAGGAGATCCCCAAATCATGGATCTTGAGCTCAACTGACCCAGGTGAATAGGGATAAGGCCTGCCACGAAGCTTTTGATCTAGAAGTTCCATGAAGTCTCTCTTTTTCACTTTTTACCAAGGGAAACGCTCCTACTCCTTGATGATAGAGCCATGCTAGGGTAGAACCGCTCTTCAAACAAAGAGAAAAGGAGGTTCCACCGCCTGTCTTCAACACAACTCAAACAGTGCTGGAGAAGGTATCGTTCCTAGGCTTAAGGGTAGAAGTGGTGCTAGGTTTTTATATGCAAGTTTGACATCTGGATCAAGGATTTCACTTCAAGATTTGGGAATGAGGGAAAACATGGATTTTTAGGATATTATCACATGTTGATGACAAGATTTGGGTGTAACAAAATCCCCCCCAAAGCATGAGGCTAGAGGGATGCGATAGGCGAGAGCTTTGATAGAGCAAGTTATCACTTCAAGGAAAGAATTGGCTTGATCGAAGATAAACATCAACCATGAATCTGCAATACATCAATACTTTTGACTCATGAGGAAACGTGTCTTAACCATGGCTGCAAACCAATACAAGGAAGATCCGTGGGAGAGATTAACAAACATGGCTACTAGAATACATCGTAGATCCATGTGATAGAGGATTAAAACTTGGACATAGCTACCAGACATAGAACGTAGATCTATGTCATACAGATGCAAATTTGAGAATAGCCACGACCATGTAAATGTGAATCCATGCTGGTACTTTGAACAATATAATCCATCACAACCTGGGGAGAAAGCTATGAGTGTTTTCAAACAGACACCCAGGGTCTTCATCTCGTCTTCCACAAAGTATGATTCTATCCATGTGATTTTAATGATCTGAAGTCGAACATGGTAGAAACCACTTGATTGCCGATCAATGATGTGAACCATTAATAAGTGCGAGGGAGATCACCATTAATTTCAATGATTCCCAAGGTACCCTAGTACAATCCACTAAGTGCAAATAGATGATTTGATGTCAAACACTCAGTCGAATCTCTTGATCAAAGTTCGATGATGTGAACCTTTGTCGAGAGTGAGAGAATCTGTCATTGAGGCATACAGATCTCAAGGTACTAAAATTGTTTCTAAGACTATATCCCGGATGATGAGCTGATGTCGATAGGAATAGTCTCGTCGAAGGAGGGCCATGATGAATCCCACATCGATGATACGAAACTCAGAACAAACTTCTGCAATGTGGTAGATAATGTAACCATAGGATTGACTAAACATTAGAGGAAATTTGAGGTCTAAAATGGGCCTCCTAAGGAAAATAATAAAATAATAGTTAAAATAATAAAATAAGAGTTAATATAATAAAATAATAGTTATTAATTTTGGAGGAAGAATGAAAAAAACTACCTTTTTTGTTCGTATTTTCGACATATCTCCCTGTGTTTTTACTCAAATTTTGAGTGGGAGGGCTTGTTGGATGCGGAATTTAATTCCACATCCAATGAGTACCCACAATGTATACTTTTGATGCACCCTTCTACCCCAAAAAAAAGAAATACTTGAAAAAACGTGATGATGATGTCATTGTCACGTTTTTTCAAGTATTTTTTGTTTTTGGGATAGCGGGGTCCATCAAAAGTATATAGTGTGGGTACTCGTGGATGTAGAATTAAATTCCGCATCCAATGAGCTCTCCTGCTCAGAATTTGAGTAAAAACACAGAAAGATATGTCGAAAATATGAACAAAAAGGTAGTTTTCTTTTATGACAAATATGTCAATTCAACCATTATGGTTGACTCATTTTATTGAAATTCTATTGGCTCTTGAATTCCAACTCACAAAATTTATTGNACTCAAATGAGCCCATTAGAGGAAATTTGAGGTCTAAAATGGTCCTCCTAAGGAAAATAATAAAATAATAGTTAAAATAATAAAATAATAGTTAAAATAATCAAATAATAGTTATTAATTTTAGAGGAAGAATGAAAAAAACTACTTTTTTTGTTCATATTTTCGACATATCTCCTTGTGTTTTTACTCAAATTCCAAGCGGGAGAGCTCGTTGGATGTGGAATTTAATTCTGCATCGAATGAGTACCCACAGTGTATAATTTTGACAAACCCCACTACCCCCAAAAAAATAAATACCTAAAAAAACATGATGATGACTACCCCAATGAGTACCCAACAGTGTATAATTTTGACGGACCCCGCTACCCCAAAAATAAGAAATACCTGAAAAAACGTGATGATGATGTCATCATCACGTTTTTTCAAGTATTTCTTGTTTTTGTGGTAGCGAGGTCTGTCAAAAGTATACAATGTGGGTACTCGTTGGATGCAGAATTAAATTCCGCATCCAATGAGCTCTGCCACTCGAAATTTGAGTAAAAACAAAGGGAGATATGTCGAAAATACAAAAAAAGTAGTTTTCTTTCATGACAAATATGTCAATTCAACCATTATGGTTGACTCATTTTATTGAAATTCTATTGGCTCTTGAATTCCAACTCACAAAATTTATTGTTGGTGCGTTTTCTTATAAGGCCCATTTTAGACCCCAAATTTTCTCTAATGAAGTACTGACACAAATGGTGTTTTAACTGCAGAGGTAAACTTCTTACTCCCTTTGAACATCGGGTGGCACAACAAAAGACTTGGCAGCATGACTGGACTAGACGGACACACAATACGACAATGGACAATGCATTCTTTTGAAAAAATAAAAGGAATGGCATGACTCATGAAAGTGGATCGACTTGCAAGTTAGTTGAATACCCAATTGACTGAATGATATGCAGACAAATGCTATGTTCAAAGGTGACAAACAACTGCCATTTATTAGCAAAATGAACTGATTCCCATCCCTTAATTCCCCCATCATGATTGATGAGTGCCTCTTTTCGTTTTTACAAGTCTAAAGAGGGTAACAAACACTCATTTTAGCTCATTTGAAGACAAGTCCATTCTCATATATTTCATGAACCTGAGAAAGGAGGCTTTCGTTCCCTGAACGGGTCTCTTAGTGTTTGTTTTAACGAGTGCAATGAAAGAAAACTCGGTATCGTTCATGTTTAGAGAGTCTAAACGAAGACGGAAGAAAAATCTAAAGGGTCCTTTTTTGTATGATTTAGTCTCCAAGGCCCGAAAAAGTATAAAATAATACCAAATAGAACTCTTCCAGTCATGATTGGCTGGAGTGTTCCTTTTTCGTAAATAGTTTGTCCGAACCGAAAAAGAGATAACCTACCATCGGAGAGATGGCTCTTCAAATACTTTTATGATATGAAGCAAACAAGTACTCAAAAATATTTTCATATTTAGGGAGTCCTAAAATATTTTAAAGGATACTCCATTAGGTTTGTTTTTCACGACGAGAATTTTTTACGAGCCCGAAAAGAATAAGAAAAAGACTCGGAACTTTCATACTGAGTTCTAAGAGCGTGACCAAAGTGTCGAAACAAACGCTCAGGGACTTTTTCTGTTTTCTGGAAGTATGAAAAAGTAAAAAACAAACTCCTCCATAGACACAAATGTTTATCTTTTCATCCCTGCAAGACTTTAAAAAGTCAATTAGTCTCCTAAACATTCAAATAAATGACTATAAACTATATTAAATGAGGTTTCCATATCAAAATGATTTAAAAATATTAACAATAATGTGAAAAATCCTAAAAATATATTTAAAATCCAATTGAATAGTAAAAAATAAGTCATTTTACTATTTACCAATTTGTGAGAGCATTTGGGAGACTTTTGGAGCCAGATCTTCAGTCAGAGATTACAGGAGCATCCACCGCCCGTTTTGAGTACCCTCAAGGCCAGGTAGATGCTAGAACTCTACTCTTTCATTGTATTATTTCCATTTTTGTTTTGTCTTGGGTTTCAGGGGTCTTTGAGCAAGCCCTAAATCTGAATTGCAGGCACCGCTCCTGCCCCTTACGGGATAGGCGGTTCCCGATAAAAACCGCCCCTGTTCAATTTCACTCAGGCAGTGCCACTGCTCTATGTAAATGGNGTGCCACTGCTCTATGTAAATGGAGGACAGGCAGTGTCGGACATGAGGTTGGAAAACTAAACGGGCAAGCCACAATAAAAGTTCTTTGATTATTTTAATGGTTGAATGTGGTTTTAAATAGCCCATTTGTTGTTTTTGGAAGGTTTTATCCGATAAAAATGGTTATATGGAAATAACAGCAACATGACAATGATGATGCCCTGGCTGAGGGAAATGTGGGGTGCATTGCTGCTTTGAGAGGTTGTGGTCTCTTGAAGTTTTTTTGCACTCCGAGTATGATATCCCATGAGCACCTGCTAGAGCATATCCTACGCATGTGGAACCCTGAATAATAGTATTTTGAGGTTAGAGATCACGTACTAACCATAGAGGTAGAGGACATATACTTTATGATAGGATTGCCTAGGAAGGGTGCTCATGTTTCATTGACCAGTCCCCGAGGAGGGGATGTGACCACTCAAGAGCTAATAAACCGTCATTGTGTTCTTGGTACTAGGATGTCGAGGAAGAATATCCCCATAAAGGCAGTGGTGGATGATGCACTCCGCACTGTTCTTTTTACTATGAAAAGGATGGAAAGAACCCAAGGGCCTCACCACGCATCTAGAGTGCATCTACTGTATTCCATAAAAGCTATGGAAGCCACTATCTTCAACTGGGAAGAGGCACTACTTTCGGTTTTCAAGGACCAGCTGACTAAATGTTGGCAAGGGGAATTGAAACATTTTGGATATGGATCCATCTTAGCTTGTTTATTTTTTTAGTGGGTGCCCCACTTAAGGTCCCAAGTGATCTTTACAGAGCTGAGGCCCAGATACCCTCATATGTTGAGGTGGGTAGAGCTTATGGCTCATACGAGAGGTGGCAGAGTCAAAGTGAAATACGATGCTAGATTTTTCCACTGGTTGGATGACCAAATCCTCATCATTGAGGATTACACATATGCGGGTACTGACTTCAGGGGTGACCCTGATCTACCACTTCCACCTGGTGCGCAGTGGGGGGATATCAGTAAGGAACAAGACTCTAAAATGTTGATTGTGTTTTTGTGTTTTCATGTTTTATGTTTTTTATGAGTAGTAACAAGACCTAAATTTTATCATGTAGATGTCGGTGCGGCACGACCTGGGGGATCATCCCCAATGGAGAGGCGAGCGGGAGCTTGGTTTGTACACCAAGGTGACGACCAGCTAGGAGAGTTAGAGGAGAACCTGGAGAGGTTAACCCTAGATATACCAGATGCAAATATTGATGACCTTCCGATGAGGTACCAAAGGCACACTACAGGAGTACTAGGCCATTTTAGCCGACTGCTACGTAGAGTAGCATGATTTATCATGTGTTATCATGATCATCACTAGACAGTGTCTTGCATGATGTATTACTGAAAGTTGAGACAACTTCAGGATTTTGTATGATGTATTACTAAAAGTGAGACAGCTTCAGGATTTTGTATGATGTAGTATTTTCTTGAAAGCCATTGTGCTTCAGATGAGGTCTCATGACCATTTTTGTAAAAATAGTTTATATATATATACAGACTTTGTTACTGGTGTTTATATGTATCAAATGGAAAAAGTATTTACATGATTTTTATGTGTTATTTAATGTTTATTTACAATATGATGAACCATGTTTGATTTTCAAGTTATGAATGAGCAATATACCAATCTAGGATATAGTTTGCTAATGAATCGAAAACTACATTGTCTACCCTAGGGATATGCCTGTAAGTAATAACCTAAAATGACCTTTCCAATAGATGCACTCTCCAGAAGAGACTGAGCAGTATGGGATTTCGAATGGTATAGACTTGGTTCAAATGAAAAACCACTAACTGCGAGTCCATGAATACTACCAAATCATGAATGTCCCGAGATGCAGCTTCAGTCAATAGACCTATTACTGCCTAATACGCGATGATGTTGTTGGTAGCTCGACCAATACAAACCGCTCCTGAACTTACTATATCATGTGCAAGGGAATACAGAACCCAAGTATCTAAAGCAAGGTTTAGGGTATGATGGCAAGCACCATCAGCGAAACCATAAAAGGACATCTGATCTGCATAACAAAAACATGGTATAAACAGTCTAGGACACTAAACTCAAAATCATATTGAAAATACTAAAACACACTGAAAGTCAACAATGTACATATATACAAGGTACCATACATGAGTGATCTAAACATAGTACCTCTTCAGGTACAACCCATTGTGAGGTTTCCTGAAGGGGATTTCGTTGTAATCTACAAGCTCATAGGCCCCTTTCTCTAAAACCTTGGAAACAATAAAAGGACTGTACCACATTGATTCGAATTTCCCTTTTCCTAGTTTATCATGTTTCTAATTGTAGGTCAAAACTAGGTCACCTTCATTAAAACACGAGGTTGGATAGAATTTTCATACTGCGCCTTGACGTGTTTCTTATGTGCCTCATTGACTAAGGCAGCATCTCATCTAGTTTTGTCAATATTATTTAGGTATAGAAATATTTCTTCCTCGCTGGAAGTATTGGGGAGAAGTTCAATGACAAGTTTCAAAGACAGAATCTGGAACTGAATAGGTATGATAGCTTCTAGTCTGTATACTAACTGGAAGGGTGTAAAACCAGTCATTGTTTTTACTAAAGTTTTATAAGTCCAAAGAGCAGAAAAGAGAGTCTGGTGCCAGTTGGACTTATGATCACCAACCATCCAATGCAACATAGTTTTTAATACTTTGTTAATGGCCTCGACCTAACCATTAGCCTGCGGATAATAGGGAGTTGATTTTTCATGGAGAAAACCCATCTTAGCACTTAACTCTGCCATCATCTGATTCCGGAAATGTGATCCATGATCAGTGACTATAGACTGTGGAACTCCAAACCTAGCTATTACATAATTAAAAAGGAAGAGGGCGGCAGTCTTACCATCCTATGCATATGTAGGCATAGCCTCAACCCATTTAGTGAAATAATCCATGGCTACTATGATGTAACCATGCCCCCCGGCTGACATAGGCTTACAATGCATAAAATCTATCCCCCATTTGGAAAAAGGGCCAACGGCAATGATGAGGTGTAACAGATCAGGGTGGGTGTGCTTTTTCGGATAGAAATGTTGGCAGGGTGGGAATTTGTTAACAGCCTCATGGCAATCTTTGAAGATTGAGGGCTAGAAATAGCGCGTGAAGGATTTTCTGGGTTGTAGCCATCCCAGAAAGATGACCTCCACATGCTCCAGAGTGGCATTCATTGAGAACCTATTCAGCCTCTTCATGGGTGAGGCATCATCGGAGAATGAAATCTATACCACAACTGTACAATGTATCATTCATGATAAGGTAGTATTTCATGTGGTGACGGATATGCTGACGATCATCACGAGATATATTGGGCTGAAATCTCTGTGTCTCGACATGAATGACTAAATCTCCATACTATGGGTCGGTCATGCTTATCAGGAACATAAATTCATTCGGGAATGAATCACTGGGCTCAGAATCCATCAAATCAGAGGAAAGGTCACACATCAGATCTGCAAAGAACAATGATTTTTTTGAAGTAGATTTGGCAAAATCAAGGTCAAACTCTTACAGGATGATGATCTAGCAGGAATATTTTCCCCCTAGCACCTGACGAGTCAGGATGTAGTACATAGGGTTTTGGTATGCAAGTACGGTGGTGGTGCGAAGCAAGATGTAATGGAGAAAGTTTTGGATAGCAATGACCATAGCCAATGCTAACTTCTCCACACACGAGTATCAAGTTTAAGAATCGAGAAGATTCTTAGTGGCGTAGTATATTACGTGTTCTTGGTCGTTCTGATCCTCCTGGGATAGAACCATTCCGATGGTAGTAGTAGAGGTAGAAACATATAAGAGAAAATATTTTGAATAATATAGGGGGTATATCATGGGTGAATGAGTCAAAGTGTGCTTAAGATTATCAAAGGCTCACTGGGCCTGGTCATCCCAAAAGAATGGAGTGTCCTTCTTGAGGAGACACATATAACCGTGCGTTTTCTCGGCAAAGTTACAAACAAAATGGCGAAGAAAGTTTGCCTTCCCTTGGAAACTTTAGAGCTCAAGGATGTTTGTTGGGGTAGGTAGGGTGAGTATAGTAGCAATATTCAGTGGGTCAATCCGGATGCCATCCTTAGAAACCACGAAGCCTAAGAGATGTCTCGTCTCAATGAAAAATACACATTTGTATGGATTCAGCCGTATTTTGTAATGGCGACATCTCAGGAAAATTTCTCTAAGATGTTGAGGATGGTCTTCCCGTTGGTATGAATGCGCAGGGAGGTCATCGAGGTATGGCTCCAAGATGTTTTTAATGTCATGAAACACATAGGACATGGCACGCTGGAATGTGGCTCCGGTGTTCTTGAGGCCGAAGGGTAACTTTCTATCATTAGAGGAAATTTCAATTTAAAATGGGCCTTCCAAAAATAATACAAATTCCATGTCATCATGTATTAACCAATCAAAATGTTTTAAAATTAAAAAAGGGAGCACCTATTAAACAATTTTTTTATATAAATTTGGGGATAGGTATCATAAAAAAAAAAAAAATTGTGTTTGTATATTCGACATAGCTCCCTGTGTTTTTACTAAAATTTTGATCGAAATATCTCGTTGGATGCAGAATTAAATTCCGCATCCAACGAGTACCCACTCGGCATACTTTTGACGGGCCCTCGGCATACTTTTGACGGGCCCCTCTACCCCAAAAACAAGAAATACCTGAAAAACCGTGATGATGACATCATCATCACGGTTTTTCAGGTATTTCTTGTTTTTGGGGTAGAGGGGCCCATCAAAAGTATGCCAAGTGGGTACTCGTTGGATGCGGAATTTAATTATGCATCTAACGAGCTCTCCCCATTGGAATTTGAGTTAAAACACAGGGAGATATGTCTAAAATACGAACAAAAAAGTAGTTTTTTCTTTTCTTCCTCCAAAATTAATAAATATTATTTTATTATTTTAACTATTATTTTATTAATTTTCCTTGAGAGGCCCATTTTGAGTTGAAATTTCCTCTAATGAGGAAAAGGTTCCCCATGGGCATATAAATGTCGTCTTGTGTTGATCGGCGGGAAATATCTCAATCTGATTGTAGCCAGAAAATCCATCCATGAATGAGAAGATGACACTTTCGGCACAGTTGTCGATAATCTGATCAATATACAAAGTCAAAAAATTGTCCTTAGGAAAAGCTTTATTCAGGTCTCAGAAATCGATGCAGACTCTAATGGTTCCCTGCTTTTTGTTCACATGAATGATGTTAGATACCCATTCCATCAGGGGTACAGGATAGATGAATACTTCCTTCAGAAGTTTTTCGACTTCGGCTTTGATAGCCACAGCCTTCCGGGGATGGACTTGATGCAAATTCTGCCTGACCGGTCTAGCTGTGGGATAGGTTTTGATTTCATGGACCACAATAGATGGGTCTATCCCAGGCATTTCTTCATAAGACTAGGCAAAAATATCTCAGAGTTCCTTGAAAAGTGCTCTATATTCTTCAGTTTCTTCCATTGAACAGTTCTACCCTACGTGAACATGTTCAATAGTTCCAGTTTTGACTGATATGTCGATCAGATTTTTTTTAGTAATGTTGCATAGATTGCCTTCAAATTCATAATCTTGCAACAACGCAGGTTTTTGTGGAACATCGACAATATCAGTACCCAAGAGAGATACAAAATCATTGTCTGTTGAATTGGTGTTGGGGAGGAACGAGGATCTATGATGATGATCCTCCCATACTGATTCATTCGTACTCATGATCTCTATGATGGACTCGTCCGACAAAAAATTCTGGGAGAGATAATCCAGAGTAGGAAGAGAGGGTTCTAACCAGTAGGGAAGGTGGTAAGGATCCAAAGCCACAAGATGAAGATCATATATATGGGCATCGAAAACAAACTGGATAACATCATAAACTACTTCATGCGAGCTATGGGAGGATGACTCAACAACTTGTTTACCCTTGGGATCATAGCCAAACGTAGAGATCATATTGATGGTTGTCGTCTCTGTGCTAGAAGAAGCTGATGGGAACACCCCCATAAGGGTGGAATCTTTCAGCATACCTACCCCAATCAACTGATAAGGAGGAGGGGACTGACCTAGCATATGGATGTTATTCGTCGTAGGGGTAGTAACATTCGGTGCATAGAAATCAAGTTGATCAATTGTCAAAATATTTCCCAAATGCAGAAAGTAGAGAGTTCTGAATACTATCGAGGCGACAATGGTCACCAATTTCTTCCGAAGAGAAGATTGTAGTCTATCGGGGCCTACTACTTCCACTTGAATGGAAACAGTTTTCCCCCCTAGCTCAACTAAAAGTGCTGGCATGAGACCATGGGGTTGGAACCTCTTCCATCAAATGCTTTTAGGGTAGTCGGTGATTCATAAGCTCGGGAGAGCCAATGGCTTTTCAACAGGATAGAGACAAAACTAAGGTTGAAGTTCCTTCATCTAGAACAGTCCTAAAGATCTTTTTCCCAACTACTTTTGTTACGATATGAAAAGCGAGTTGGTGAGGTAATCTATATTTGTAGTTCTCCATGTTGAAATGGATCAAATTCGAGTTATCTAGGTCCAAGGCTCCTATGGACGTCAACAATTTTTTGCATTGCGTAGGACAGATCTAGAGCACTTCTAAGGTAGACATTGCACATGGTGCCTGAGTGAGGTATTCAACAACATTATAGAACTGTGCAGCTTGGGAATTAGGGTTACAAACAACCTTCCTAAGAGTAATCTTGGGCAGACATGAAATCACATCGATATTAGGCTTCTCGATAGTTAGGGGACCATTAGACGAGGATTCGAGAGAACCAATGGGAGGAGCTTTATCTGGAGAAGGACTTTCATTTTTCTTCTCCTCGGACTTGTCATATGACTAACTACGAGTTGTTAAACTAACAGTTTCCAACGACATCATTCAAAATTCCTCTGTAGAACTAGAATTTCCCTGATTAGACATGTGGTCTATCATTTGTTGTTGAGAAGGAAAAGGATCAATGAGAACTTTTGGTGCGGGGTTATTCTTTAAAAAATTGCTAATTTAATCACGATGGGGACATTCCTTCGTGAAATGATCACCACCACACAACAGGCAGGGATATTTGGTTTTCCTTTTTCCTTTATTGTCGTTCTCCGGGGTTGTAGGCTTGGGATTTTCCTGTTGGTTTCCGAGTTTTTTATTTTTACCTTTTCCCCTTTTCTTATTACCGGATTATTTCATACTTTGAATAGCATTCACCTCGGCAAAAAACGTAGGAATAGAAGGAGTAGTAGTAAAAGCACTGGGTTGTTTGGCAGTTTTTGCCATCAACGGGGGCTGGATTGAACCGATAAACCCATCAACAGGGGTTTATGTAGGTGGCTTAGCCGGGTCCGTGTTGGGACAAGGAGATTGAGGAATAAGGTCATACAAAGTTTCGGATTGGGAATACACCAAGTCCAGATACTGATCATGACTGATAGCCCACTCTTCAGTGACAACACCGCCCATAGACACATATCGGGCAATGGGTGGCAACAAACACTTTGTAAACCAATCAGCTAAGAGTTGGTCCGAGATATGAGCTTTAATGAGCCTTCTCTTCCTTCTCCACTCAAGGATATGATCCGATATGTGCGTGGAGGTATTCTAACGTAGAGAGGTCAAAAGTTCTGTACCCATTTCATAACGAATGGGTAGCTAAAAGTGCATGAGGAAGACAGTTTCCAGAGAGCTAAAGTCCACAAACAAATGTTGTGGAAGTTCAATGTACCATTTCACAGCTATACCAATCAATGTGCACTGGAAGAGTCTCAAGTGGATAGAATCATCCATCAAGGATTTCGATGAACACCATAGATGGAAGGTCATAACATGGTTTTTTGGATCATCTCCCTGCTTTCCATCGAATTTTGGAATGTCTGATGGCGACTTTACCGGAATTGCAGGCCATGAAGGGTTGTGTCAAATGGGGTCGTTTATCAATTTGGATAAGTCAAGTAAATCCAAAGTCACTAGGAAAGGTAACTAACGATTGGGTTCCACATATTGGTAGTATTGATAAAGGCATGCATCCGCCAGTAAGACCATATGTTGACTGATATACAGGTTGTTGAAATGTCTGATGAGATGATGTACTTCTTGAAGATTGACCTCCAAGATTAGGGCCGCTAGAGCCACTAGTACCATTAGGACCATTAGGAGGAGGACCACCAGGACCCCCAGGACCACCCAGACAACCAGGACCCTCGGGACCACCAGGACCCCTAGGAGGAGGACCACCAGGACCCCTAGGAGGAGGACCACCAAGACCCCCAGGAGGAGGACCACCAGGACCCCCAGGAGGAGGACCACCAGGACCCCCAAGACCCCCAAGAGGAGGATCACCTGACTCCCCTGGGGGAGGACCTCCATAAGGTGGTCCTCTAGCACCTCTAGTAGTATGAATAGGTATTCCTCCTATCACTTGCATGTAACACCAGTTGAGTTTCCCCCACTGTGTAAATGTATTCCCATGGTATTGAATTCCAGTGTAGGACATTCCTATAGGGGTAGGTTGGTAATTCATGTTTCCTACAGGAATTTGATGTGTTGGGTAACCATAACCCCACCAGGGTTGATTAACTGCAGGTTGTGCCACTAAGGGCTGACCTGAACTTGAAGAAGGTTTACCATATTTGTGTTGGTGAGAGGAACATATACTGTAGATTGTCCTACAACAGAGGTTTTCCTATTATTAGTAACAATTACACTAGTGGGTAACATAGGCCATGCCAGGGGTTTCCCCCCAGCGTTAGAAGGGACAGACACTACTGGAACTGAACGTTTCCCCCCAGCCATAGAAAGTGTGGGATGACTAGAGATAGACCTAGAATTCAAAACTGCAGCAGCAGAATTGGAGGTTTGACCTGGACTACGAGAAGTCTCAGCATAAGCTGGATGACCATTAGTATAAGCTCTAATTTCATCCACAGGCCAAGGATCTATGTTACGGGGTAATCTAGCTGATATAGATTCAGCGTGAGGTGTAGGTGCGGCCAAAACTCTGTCTAGCATTTTCATTCTCTCTTAAAAATCTCGTGCATGGTGAATAGATGCTTGGATTTGTCTATATTCTTCTTCACCTAGAGAAGTTTGTTCAGGAGAGGTTCTATTAACCTCGAATGAGGAAATGGCCTGACCCATGGAAGTTCTCCAAAACGGAGCATCCGAGCCATACTCAGGTGCATCCAGATTATAGGTACGACCTTCCATATGTGGATGAAAGGAAGTATCAGCCATAGGAGGTTGTTGAACCAAGGGATTAATGTAAGAAGTGAATTGGTCTCCATTTTCTACAACTATAATTTCTTCCTCATGGGAAATAGTTGTAGCTCCTTGTTCGATGGCTTCCATTGGACTTTCTCCCATAACAGGAGGAAAATTGGATGGTAAGCCCTGATTCCTTCTAGATCGTCTCAACTGAAACTCATCCAGATTGTATCAGTCACTAAACTAACCTAGGGTTTCAAAAGATAAGCCTAAAACACACAAAACTTTCTCCTACTCAAGCTACAGGCCAACAAGCAAACTTAAATGATAGGATGAGCTCAAATAGTCGGTCTCTCACGAGGATTGTCAAGCATGTGCAACTCGCGATATACCACAATGGTATGTGTGTAGTAATCTCCCCGAATGTTGTTTTCAGTGTATTGCTCCAAACAATATGGTCAAAGGGTTTTTCTCAGATGGTTAAGGTATCGTAGTGGGGTCTCCCGATATACTCAAGGTACGTGGGAGCTCAAATTGGTAGTAGTGTTGTCTAATGCACAGCCGTTCACAAGGGGCCTTCCGATATACAATCGATTACATGAAGTGCTTTTCTATATACCTCAAGGTTACATGAAAGGCCGTTCGATATACCGACGGTATGTCGAAGAACCGCGCGAGTCCTGGGTTGTAGTGCAGACAAATAATGACATCTCCTACATTTTACGATGCCCGAACACGTCTCTAACCTATCACTCAAATTTCTATACAATTTTAGACCTATAACTACCATTAATTTTAAGGTGAATGGTTAGGTGAATGGATGGAATTTTGATAGAAATCTAAATCCATGCAAGTATGAAATGTAATTTCATTCACTTTACCATTCAGAGTATGCCTAATTACGGGAAGGAGAGAGAGTATTTTTCTTTTACATTTTGCTTTGAAACCAAAAATTTCCCAAACAACTACACTAAACAATTATTTTCCGAGAATACAAGCAAACAACACTTCTTCAAACCAAATCTTTTAAAAGCAAGCAAATAGGGTAAGATCTCTTTCCTAAGAAGAAAGACAAAAAGCAATCAAAGGCATATTCGATATTTTTTCTATTTTTCTATTAAACTGGAAAGATCTAAATTAAAACCATTAATATTTTTCTTTTGATGAGATGAAAATATGAAATAAAGGGAAGAAAAATGGAGATCTGAAATCTTATGAGGCTAATTAGAGGTCCAACAATTCGTCCTCAAACATCAATACAAATGAATCTCAACCAAAAACTTTTCTTTTTTCAGAGTAAAAATAAGTCCTTCACTAACTTAACAAAAAAATGGAAACAAACAAACCAATCAAACGAGTCTTTCTTTTCAGTATTATCCAATAGTAGGCAGAGATCTAACTGAGCTAAAGCTTCCAAGCACTCCTTTCAAAATGACCAAACTTGCAAGCAGTAACAATGATGAGCCTAACCTCGCCCTTTGATTCTAACAAACAAGAATTTACACATCAAAAATTTCAGATTTGAAACACTCAGGTATTTGCAAACAAGTCTGGACAATGCCAACTGAAGACAAGAAATCCAAAAACCAAAAAATTTCTTTACGAAATCTTGAAAAAGTAGAGGTCTGGAAAAACCTACCTGGCACTGCTTGTAGAGGGTTGTTGAAAGAGCGGTTCTGAGGAGGCACCACTTCCTACTAACTGCTCATAGGTGGTGGCACCGCTTCTTGATATCTACGCACAAGCAGCGGCACCGCTTATTGCCCACTGCACATCTGTGGTTCCCTATAAATGTCCAAAACACAATAAAGGCGAAAAAACAAAGTTAAACCTTGGCAAACTAGCATAAAAAAAAAAGATGAATCAACAGTAATAAAGAGCATAGAAAGTCAAGATGGCTCAGATCTAAAGAGATATGATGATATCAACCCAAAACATAACTAGGTCAAATGGTAGATCTGACGGAAATGATAAAAATTCAGAGCTTGGATTCAGACAAGTGTTCGAAGGCTAAGGAAGATCAGATCTATTGAAGCTCTTCCCCGGTATGGTTTCCAGATTTGTTGTTAGGAATTTCTCACCTTCTGCGGATAGATCTATTCCTCTAGTCTGAATGGTTCAGATCCAGATCAAATAGTTCACAACAAGATTGGAAGACTTCTCCTAGAAACTACAGACACTTGGAATACGATCTTTGATGGAATGATGTGGCTCTTCACCTATGGCGAAATATCTCCAAGAAAATACATGGATAAACACATCAAACATAAAAGATCAAAAGTACCAGAACATCAATTATAGATCTATATTGGTGACTAAGGAATCCTATAATAAACATGCAAGATTACACATAACAAGTATATGGGAAAGGAACCAACTCTGCATTGATAAATAATCAAATATTTTACAACTTGTGCCTTAGTGTTGATGCACTCCTCCACAAAACCGATATCTTATCCCCAACAGCTTCAACTTGCTCCTCTATGCTCACTCTTAATGGATCGGACTAGAATGTCAAAATCGCAGCATGACTTTGCTCTCCCCTCAACCATGGGGTATGAGCCTATTTTTATAGGCCTCAAATGGATAGAGATGGTTGATATTTTGGTGGGTGAGGTGGATAGGAGATACCCAAAGCACAGATCTTGAGCTCAATTGACCTAGGTGAATAGGGATAAGGCCTACCATGAATATTTTGATCTAGAAGCTTCGTGAAGTCTCTCTTTTTCACTTTTTACCAAGGGCACCGCTCCTGCTCCTTGATGAAAGAGCGGGGCTAGGGTAGAACCGCTCTTCAAACAAAGATAAAAGGAGGTGCCACCTCCTATCTTCAACACAACTCAGGTGATTCTGAAGAAGGTACTGCTCCTAGGCTTAAGGGTAGAAGTGCTGCTAGGTTTTTATATGCAAGTTTGACATTTGGATCAAGGATTTCAATTCAAAATTTGGGAATGAGGGAAAAAATGGATGTTTAGGATCTTATCACATGTTTATGATGAGATTTGTGTGTAACAGAATAGATTTGTTCTCAAGAATTTTGTACCTTCTACAGACAGAAGCTATTTCTCTGGTATGAATGGTTTAGATCCAAGACAAATAGTTCACAACAAGGTTGGAAGACTTCTCCTAGAAACTACAGACACCTGGAATACGATATTTGATGGAATGATGTGGCTCTTCACCTATGGAGAAATATCTCCAAGAAAATACCTGCATAAACACATCAAACACAAAAGATCAAAAGTACCAGAACATAATCTATAGATCTATATCGGTGACTGAGGAATCCGATAATAAAATGCAAGATTACACATAACAAGTATATGGGAAAGGAACCAACTTTTCTTTGATAAATAATGAAAGAGTTTACAACCTGTGCCTTAGTGTTGATGCACTCCTCCACAAAACCGATATCTTATCCCCAATAGCTCCAGCTTGCTCCTCTATGCTCACTCCTAATGGATCATGCCAGAATGTCAAAATGGCTACATGACTTTGCTCTCCCCTCAACCATGGGGTATGAGCCTATTTTTATAGGCTTCAAATAGACAGAGATGGTTGAGATTTTGATGGGTGAGGTGGATAGGAGATCCCCAAAGCACAGATCTGGAGCTAAAATGACGCAGGTAAATAGGGATAAGGCCTGCCACAAAGCTTTTGATTTAGAAGCTTCATGAAGTCTCTCTTTTTCACTTTTTACCAAGGGCACCGCTCCTGCTCCTAGATGACAAAGTGATGCTAGGGCAGAATCGCTCTTCAAACAAAGAGAAAAGGAGGTGCCACCACCTGTCTTCAATACAACTCAGGTAGTGCTGAAGAAGGTACTGCTCCTAGGCTTAAGGGTAGAAGCAGTGCTAGGTTTTTATATGCAAGTTTGACATCTGGATCAAGGATTTCACTTCAAGATTTGGGAATGAGGGAAAACATGGATTTTTAGGATCTTATCACATGTTGATGATGATATTTGCGTGTAACAGAGTGTGAGGGAAGTGAGATTTTCTCCTTTATGGATGGATTTTATGGATATAAACAGATACAGATTAAACATGATGACCAACATAATACTGAATTTATTTGTCCTTGGGGAAATTTTTCATATCAGAAGATGCCCTTCGACCTTAAAAATGTTGGAGCTACGTTTCAGCGAGCCATGAACTTTTCCTTTCATGATCTCAAAAATATTATTGAAGTGTATTTGGATGATCTAGTTTCTCACTCTCATTTGAGAATGCGTCATCCTTATCATTTGCAATTAGTTTTCAAAAGATGTTGTCATTATCAAATTTGGTTAAATCCTCACAAGTGCATATTTTGTGTGAATGTTGGCCGTTTACTAGGATTCATCATGTCCAATGAGGGTATTAGATTTGATCCCTTGAAGGTTGAGGAAATACTTCAATTGTCTCCCCCGCGTAACATTTGACATATTCAATGTTTACAAGGTATGGAGAACTTCTTGCGAAGGTGCATAGTCAATTTTTCCAATTTGACTAAAGGATTGATGCGTTGTTGAAGAAAGACACCCCTTTTTACTAGGATGAGCGAGCCCAAAATTATTTTGATGCTCTTTAGTTATGTTTACTGTTTTTATGAGCATATCTATGTTAGAAAAGAAACAGTAGTGCTAGAGTAGAATTATAGTAAAGAAATATACTGTTACAATAAAAATTATAGGAGATACAGTAAGTATCTAAACAAGGTTTCAACCACCCTTATATCATTCATCTTAAACTATTATTTTACATATACTAGAATAGAATTATGTTATAAATACCATTAAGGAAGAAATAATCAAAGATCAGAGTTAATGTTTAAGACATTACATAACCCTGAATCTTTACTAGTTTACAGAGCAGTAAACAAATGAAAATTTAAATGTAAACAGTAATTAGAATGTAGCTAAGAATTTACCTATTCCAAGAATAAATTATTTTCCCAACAAGCTCTAAATCTGTTTACATTTAACTTGAGGGTCAAACCCTAACTCTACTTTCATTCTTTTTATTTTCT
Source organism: Pseudotsuga menziesii (assembly GCA_001517045.1). NCBI lineage: Eukaryota > Viridiplantae > Streptophyta > Pinopsida > Pinales > Pinaceae > Pseudotsuga > Pseudotsuga menziesii. The sequence goes on from LPNX011179073.1 coordinate 327,746, forward strand.
TTAAAAAGAATAAACAAATTAGAATTTAAAAACTAGAATACTAAAGTATGCATTGGACTGAGTACAATCTTGTAATAACAACTTACAATATTTGTATAAACTCTTTTATTTAAAGAAAAGAAAATATTTAAACAGGGTAAACATTACTAATATTTTTGTAACAACATAATATAGGTAAATAGAAACAACACAATTAATAAATTTTAAGAATATAATTATCTAAGGGTTCTTTTACAGTAACCCTAGGTTTTTATCCGAATTTAATAAGTAGAAACATATAAATTCTATCTTAAGACTGAGCTTACAGTCTTCACAATTACTTATTTAATTACAAAAGAAAGCCTTAATAAATCTGTATCTATATTAAATCTTTATCTATAATAACAATCGAAGAAGGAAAGACTATAATTCCTCAGAGCCATATTGTATGGGTTATAAAACAATTTCATAATCGAGACAGAGCTCGAAGCTAAAAAGAAATCTTTTAAACCAAGTGTATTACTCTGTCAGGCCAAAAGGCTTAAACATAACAAATTTACAACACCCAGCTCATGGCTGGTGTACCTAGCATCATGGCATGGCTTTGGAACCAAAACTAACAGTCAAGTTATTAAAACCCTCTTTTGTTGTATATCATTTATAAGACAAGAAAAAGGAGATACAAGTCACGACATCGAGGCCGGAGCCACCCTGCTATAGGTAAGGGTGTAATAAATAAAAACTAAAGCTAAAAACTAAAAACCAAACAACCAAAGTCTGGAGGAACCGAGCTCGTAATTTTCTTCCCAACTGAAAACCCTTTCCCCTAACCATTGCCAAGAAGGGAGTTTCCATATTATAACCGGGGCTTACCCGTAGGGCTGGTTGTCAATCCAAACTTGCAGAGGGTTCTTTCCAGCATAAGGGCGAGTTGTAACCTACAGGTGAATGACAAAACCTTATTAGAAACTGAGTTGTATAATCGTAACTATAACTTAAAACTTACAAACAATTGTAAAATAAATTATTACCTAGAAGCGAACAAATTTGAAGCCACGAAGAAGACGAACCAGCACAACGAATAGTACAACCCTCGTGCTCATGAATGATAGAGGCAGCGGGCTCCAAACGCATACTACACTGATGACTAGAGCAGGATTAAAGACTTGGCAATGGCCATGCAAGAAATCGACATTACAAATTACTGACAGAGAAAAACTACATGCACAGCAACGTAATGAATGCAGAGAGAAATCAAATGAAAACTGTGTATCTCTCCATTCTTACACTAGAGTGGCAACACTTCTCTACACACAGACAAAGGAGCTGGAGATGAGCACAAGTGAGCCCTCATGGCCGTAGTAAACCAGACAGAGCAGAGACCAAAACCCTTGACAAGAATGAGAGCTAGGGTTGCATCATGAGTTTTTAAATTATGCTTTGCACAGTGGTAAACGTTCCACGTGCCCACCAAATTATTCCATCCACAATGGGTCGAATGATATAGTTGTAATTGCTTGTTGGGACAACAAATTATTGCCAATAATTTGAATAACGACTATAATGACAGTGTAATATACAAAGTCAAAAACGTATCATTTCAAAAATAAACTATGAAGTCGAGCCATGTTAAAGAACAATGTTTTTGTAGTATCGATAAACCTTATATTATAAACCTTCAAATCTTCTTTGGTAAAGAACCAAAACATATATTGCATCGATGACCTTGTTTCCTAAAGATCTTATAACACTTATTAATAAAACTTTTATGAAGAGATCAATAGTGTAATAAAAGTTGTTGCACATGAGTTGATAGTACTACTATCGACCATTTCTATTTATAACCATAAACGATGCATAACTATGTGGTTAGAACTAGTTTATGCAAACACTAGTGGATAAAGAGTTGGTTTATAAATAATAACTTTGTAAATGAAAGAAAAATAATAAATACACCCTAGAATGACTCCTAATTTGGAATGTAGCCAATAGTACTAAGTGTAAGATAAACTTCTTGGAAGTACATGATCATTTGTTCTTCATAAGATACCAAAGCTCTAAAATGAATCAAACCAAGATTAGATTAGACTTGGTAGTAAAGGATAGTAAAACTATTCAAGAATAAATTTAGTATCACTTGTTGTTAGAAATAAATAATATGATATTGTAATTTTGTCACATTACTTATATGTCATGAAGAAATTTGGAGATAGAATTCACAACTTGACGACATTTGTGCAAGTGACCATTTATAGATATAATACAATAATAAGCTGATAAATTTCCTCTGCAGAAGCTCAATTAAAAGTAGAGCTGAGGGTACGTTTATAAGCTCGTTCTTAGAATACTTAGTTTTATTTCTATACTGTAAAGCAGTACTTTAAATTTTAGAAATAATAACAGCAGGAAACTCTTATGTCAGTAAAGGAATTGTTATACGAAATCGTGAGCTCTATAAGTAACTTGGATAGTTGCTAGAAAGAAGAACTGTCTGAAATAAAAGTCATACTAATGAAAACATTAAGAATGGTAAGGTTATTGGTCTTTACCACATGAATTTAAAATACTGTCATAGTTGCAAAACAAGTAAATAAAAGATACTTTACCTCGTAGTACCCTTGAATTCTATTAAGCAAACTTTTACTCTAGCAGTATATTTATGCTAAAAGGAGTATATCTGGAATCAACGCCTTAATAAACTCTTACTGGCTCAAAATTTACCTGTCAACCCTGTAAGATCCAGAAATCTAGGAAAGTTAGCAATCGCTAAGTAAGCCCCAGTTAGAAGTAAGTTCTCACCTACTTCAAGAAATCAAATCATCAGTACAGTTAGAATCATTTGAATGCAGGTTATTTACATCACATATCAAAATTAAAACAGTATTAATTTATATGTGTTTAAGTTAATGGTTACTTTTGTTAACTGTTTCATTTTTTGTTAGCTGCTAGCAGTTATCAAACTGTGATTATAGACAGTTTATGTTACATCAAAAAAAATTATTTTTTGTGAAAATTTGGGGTTTTGACATGTGGTATCAGAGCACAAGGTTCAAACACTAGGCCTTGATGAAGCCCAACTTGCTTTTATGAAACAGTGAATTTAAATTATTTTGCTGATGTTATTTTCTTTTAAATGTTATTCAATGGAGAAAATTGTTTCTGGAGTTTAACAACAGGTATGGAAAGGCTGGAGGACTATGCGGAAGAGGAATCCCCATTTACTGAACAAGAAAACTTACCAAGAGACCCTATACAAGAAGACCTAACCAATAATTCCTCAGAACTGTTACAAACAGTACAAGATTTAAAATCTGAAATGGAATCTGTTAAACGAGAGAATGAAAGGATTTTGAGGGCTCAGGAGGAGCTGAATCAGATCCTAACTGAAAGATTTCAAACTGAGGGTAGGGGTAAAAGAGTTGATTCAGAAGACACTAGTCATCAACATAAAGATAAAAAGATTAAACAGACTAACAATGAAAGCAACTCATCTTCAAAGGTATTTGGTGATCAACGTAATTTTCATTCCACTAGTGATAGTAGTGATGACAACCATTATACTAAAAGGAAGCAGAATCCTGGTTATCTGGGATGAAGAAGTACTTCCAAATTTATAGCTATTATAATCAATTAAAGGCTAGAATGGCTATCTACAATCTCTCAGGGAAGGCTGATATTTGGTGGCGGGACTTGAAGAGAGTGAAGGGAATAAAAGAAAAGAACGTAAATTGGAGTACCTTCAAAAGGTACTTTAAAAAGAAACTTTTGTCTGAACAGTACTATGAAGAGAGAGAGCAAAAGAATTTTATGAGCTTAAATTAGGATCAATGACTATGAAAGATATAAATAGCAAGTTTTTAAGTCTGATTAGGTATGTGCCATACCTTGTAGATGAAAAACCAAAGGTACAGCGATTCCTCAGCTATCTACCTTATAATTTTAAGGATAGGATTGAGCATGACAATCCAAAAACTCTAGAAGAAGCTATGAGGAAAGCCAACTTTTGTTATGAATAGAATTGGAAGAAGGAGAGCATGGCCAACTGGAAAGCAAAGAAGAATAATAACCATTATGAACAAAAGAAGAAAGAATTTGTGCCCAACCGGAATTCTAAAAACAATAAGGTCAGAAATTTTTCTAATAAGAATTTCCAAGGGAATAAGAATAATTCACCAAGTAATCAGAACAATTTAAAGGGTAAAAAATATGCTAATAACCATGGTAATTACACAAATAATTTTGAACGCAAAGAACCTATAAAGTGCTAGGAGTGTAATGGTCCACATTATGCCTCAGTCTGTCCTAATCAGAAAAAGACTCTCAGTAATATTCATACCATACAGGAGGGAATTCCGGGACTACCTCCAAAAAGGGAACTAGATTTTACCATTGAGCCAGTACCTGGTTCAATACCCATCTCAAAGGCCCCTTATTGAATGAACATACTGGAACTAAATGAACTAAAGTCACAATTAAAAGAACTTATTGATAAAAAGTATATTTGATCTAGTGTGTCTCCCTGGGGGGCACCTGTCATCTTCGTTAAGAAAAAAGGACGGAACCATGTGACTTTGCATAGATTACCGTCAATTCAATAAGATGACTATTAAAAATAGATACCTGTTTCCTCGCATAGATGATCTGTTTGATCAACTACGTGGAGCCACGGTGTTTTCAAAAATTGATTTAAGGTCTGGATATCATCAAGTTATAATTAAAGATGAAGACATCTCTAAAACAGCTTTTAGAACTCGATATGGCCATTACGAGTTTGTCATCATGCCATTCAGGCTTACTAATGCCCCAGCTGTTTTTATGTGTTTAATGAACAACGTTATGCATAAGTATCTAGATAAGTTTGTGGTTGTGTTTATCAACGACATATTAATCTATTCAAAAACAGAAGAAGAACATAAAGAACATTTAAAATTTGTTTTGCAAGAGCTACGAGATCATCAACTCTTTGCAAAGTTTAGTACATGCGATTTCTTCAAAGATAAAATTCAGTACTTAGGTCATGTGGTGACTAAGGAAGGGATTTCAGTGGATCCCGAAAAGCTAAAGGTGATCGAATATTGGCCAGTTCCTAAGGATGTAACTGATGTTTGATCCTTCATGGGAATTACCGATTATTACCGGAGGTTCATTGAAGGTTTTTCGAGAATCGCAAATCCGATAACTTCTTTGCAAAAGAAAGGAAATAAATTTGATTGGAACCAGAAATGCGAGAAAAGTTTTAAAAAGTTAAAAACTTTATTAACCAACGCACCTATTTTAAGAATAGTTGATCCAACTAAAGAATTTGTAGTGTGCATTGATGCCTGCAATGATGGTTTAAGCGGTGTTCTGACTCAAGAAGGGCATGTTATTGCCTATGAGTCTAGGAAATTAAAAATTCATGAAAATAATTATGCAACTTATGATCTGGAATAAGATGTTGTTATACATGCTCTAAAGATGTGGCGCCATCACCTAATTGGCAAAAAATTTATTTTAATGACTGATAATAAAAGATTAAAATATCTGTTAGATCAGCCTAATCTAAATGCCAAACAAGCTAGGTGGCTAGCTTTTATAAGTGAGTATGATTTCGAAATTCAGCACATTAAAGGTAAAGAAAATAAAGTTGTTGATGCATTAAGTAGGAATGCAAGGTTGAAATTCATAGCAGTTATCAGCACTTATACAACAGATTTGGATGAACAGCTTAAAGCAGGGATAGAACAAGATGAAATTTACCAAAACTTACAAGCTAAAATGAAAGAAAATCCAACAAAAAGCTTAAGTAAAGGGTACAGTTTGAATGAAAAATAATTTTTACTGTATAAAGACAGAATGTATGTACTAAATGTACCTAAAGTTAAATTATTAATTTTGGATGAAATCCATAAAAATCCATACTCAGGTCATCCAGGTTATCAAAAGACTATAACTATGTTAAGAAAAGAATATTTTTGGCCAAACATGAAGATTGAACTGGCAGAGTATATCGCTAGGTGTTTTGAATGTCAGCAGGTGAAAACTGAACATCAACACCCAGCTGGATTACTTCAGCCATTACCCATTCCTAGCTGGAAATGGGAGATAATTAGTCTTGATTTTGTTACTGGACTGCCTAAAAATTAGAATTTAAAAGATTCTATCATGGTAGTGGTCGATAAATTAAGTAAAGTAGCTCACTTCATACCTATTAAAACTACGTATAAAGATACAAACATAGCTGATATCTTTCTAAAGCAAATTTTTCGACTGCATGGAATACCGAAAGTTATAATCTCGGATAGAGATCCTAAATTTACAGGTAACTTTTGGAAATCTATGTTTAAAGGGTTAAACACTACATTAAATTTTAGCACTTCATTCCATCCTCAAACCGATGGACAAACTGAAAGAGTAAACCAAGTACTAGAAGATTTACTGAGAATGTATGTGAAAGACCAGCCAGGTAAATGGGAGGATTATTTGCACCTGGTAGAATTTGCTTATAATAATAATTATCAAGCATCAGCCAAATTTAGTCCTTTTGAAATCTTGTATGGAAGGAAATGTAACACTCCTATCTCTTGGAGTAATCTGGTGGATAGATTAGTATTAGGTCCTGAACTATTAAAGGAAATGGAAGAAATTGTTAAGCAGGTACAAGGTAATCTAAAAATTGCACAGGATCAACAGAAAAGTCAAGCAGACCTTAAAATAACTCCAAAGGAGTTTCAGGTAGGTGAACATGTGTTCATCAAGGTGAGGCCCAAAAAGAGCTCTCTGAAATTGGGTATTTGTGCAAAACTAGCACCTCCTTACTGTGGTCCATTTGAAATATTGTCCAGAATTGGACAAGTAGCTTATCAATTAGCATTACCACCGAATTTAAGAGTACATAATGTTTTTCACATTTTTGTATTAAAGAAATATGTTCATGATGCTACTCATGTTGTTAACTGGAATGATGTACAGGTGGAACCAGAAGATTATTTTCTGGTGGAACCGAACTGTATCCTCAAGCAGAGGGAGATCACACTTCGGAACCGCACCATTGGTCAGGTGAAGGTGCAATGGAAGCACCTTAGTCCAGAGGAAGCCACCTGGGAATTGGAAAGTAATATGCGAGATGCATATCCAATTCTGTTTCAGGGGAATTCTGAGGACAAAGAATAAATAACATCGAGGACAATGTTATGCTCTAAGGGGTGTGTATTTCACATGCCCCAATTTTGCAAAAAAACAATTTTATATTATTTGATATTATTTGAGGAAAATATGTTAAATTTTATGCTAAGTTGTAATTGATGACTCAGTAGAGTCAAGGATATTTAATGTAATTCTGAATATTTTATTTATAAATAAATAAAGGAGGAGACAACAGCTTAGGAGAGCTATTAAAAGAGTGTTTACTGGTCAAATTGGTGGAGGAGACTAGGTGGAGAGCAAACTTATTAATTCTTGCACATGATCTAGGAACTAAGATTCAATCTCATCAAAGAATTATTAACAATTACTCATGAATTAGCAATAACTGGAATACCAATTGGTTTCCTCTCTGTATATTATATAAACAATAAAGGATTACAATTCCATGCATAGCAATGGATTAACTCAATGAGTGAGTCTAGCTTAACTGACTCTTTGCCAT
>LPNX011179073.1:335691-530365 GCA_001517045.1 Pseudotsuga menziesii
CAAAACTGACATGTGGCAGCATCCTCAAACCACTTCCAACTGTTGCAGGTGGCAACCACCCTACATTTGGGGTCATGATTCCCCAAGAAAGTGGAATCATCGCAAGTGGCTCAATTAATGAAAACTAACGCAAAAGACCTAGGCAATCTTTATAAAAAATCCCATTGAAGAGAGCTAGGGCTGCTCATTCTAGAGAAGTGATCATTTAGGTGAATGAATGTACTTTAGAGAAATTCAATGGAAGGGAATTGTGGAAATTGTTTGAGGGGTTAACTGCTGATTGATCTAGTGCAACTTTTAAGCTGAAAGATCTTACTGCTGAGAGCAGAGTATTTTATTTGAGATATTGGACTAGTCTATTGTTTGCATTCTCCACGAGTTCTCAACCAAGAAAACCAAGAACAGGCTCGGGGGTCCTGAGGAAGCATTCTTTGAGTGCTCTCCAGGATATTGGTAGGGAGGAACGGCCTCCTAACGCTGTTGTCATCTGTCCTAATCAGGTTCTACATTAATATGTTTTACTGTGTTAGATAGATAAATATGAGTCTGACTGTTGTATGAATGTTAAATATTCAGTTTGTAAATGTTATAATTTAGTAGTCTTTTTACATTATTGAAGAAATGAATTTGAAAAGTAATGTATTAGAACAGAAAATAATTTCTAGTCTGTGTTTTTCCACACCTGGAAAACACCAGGCCGTACTCCAGCATAGATAGAATATTTACAGTAGATGAAAGAAGATGATAAGAGATTGAATATAATAGATATGGTTCTGTATTTTGTAGACAACAGAGTAATTTAATACTGTGTGTAAGTTATTATTAAAGAGAACGGTATTCTGGTTAGTTATGTTTACTGTTTTTATGAGCATATCTATGTTAGAAAAGAAACAGTAGTGCTAGAGTAGAATTATAGTAAAGAAATATACTGTTACAATAAAAATTATAGGAGATACAGTAAGTATCTATACAAGGTTTCAACCACCCTTATATCATTCAACTTAAACTATTATTTTACATATACTAAAATAGATTTATGTTATAAATACCATTAAGGAAGAAATAATCAAAGATCAGAGTTAATGTTTAAAACATTACATAACCTTGAATCTTTACTAGTTAACAGAGCAGTAAACAAATCAAAATTTAAATGTAAACAGTAACTAGAATGTAGCTAAGAATTTACCTATTCCAAGAATAAATTATTTTCCCAACAAGCTCTATATTCATTTAGGTTTAACCTGAGGGTCAAACCCTAACTCTACTTTCATTCTTTTTATTTTCTTTAAAAATAATAAACAAATTAGAATTTAAAAACTAGAATACTAAAGTATGCATTGGACTAAGTACAGTCTTATAATAAGAACTTACAATATTTGTATAAACTCTTTTATTTAAAGAAAAGAAAATATTTAAAGAGGGTAAACATTACTAATATTTTTGTAACAACATAATATAGATAAACAGAAACAACACAATTAATAAATTTTAAGAATATAATTATCTAAGGGTTCTTTTACAGTAACCTTAAGTTTTAATCTGAATTTAATAAGTAGAAACATATAAATTCTATCTTAAGAATGAGCTTACAGTCTTCACAATTACTTATTTAATTACAAAAGAAAGCCTTAATAAATCTTTATCTATAATAACAGTCGAAGAAGGAAAGACTATAATTCCTCAGAGCCATATTGTATAGGTTATAAAACCATTTCATAATCGAGACAGATCTCAAATCTAAAAAGAAATCTTTTAAACCAAGTATATTACTCTGTCAGGCTGAAAGGCTTAAACATAACAAATTTACAACACCCAGCTCATGGCCGGTGTACCCAGCATCATGGCGTGGGTTTGGAAACAAAACTAACAGTCAAGTTATTAAAACCCTCTTTTTCTCTATATCATTTATAAGACAAGAAAAAGGAGATACAAGTCATGGCATCGAGGTCGGAGCCACCCTGCTATAGGCAAGGGTGTAATAAAGAAAAACTAAATCTAAAAACTGAAAACCAAACAGCCAAAGTCTAGAGGATTTGAGCTCGTAATTTTATTCCCAACTGAAAACCCTTTCCCCTAACCATTGCCAAGAAGGGAGTTGCCACATTGTAACCGGGGCTTACCAGTAGGGTTGGCTATCAATCCAAACTTGGAGAGGGTTCTTTCCAGCATAATGGCAAGCTATAACCTGTAGGTGAATGACAAAATATTAATTAGAAACTGAGTTGTATAATCGTAACTATAACTTAAAACTTACAAACAATTGTAAAATAAATGATTACCTGGAAGCGAAGAAATTTGAAGCGACGAAGGAGACGAACCAGCACAACGAATAGTACAACCCTCGTGCTAATGAATGATAGAGGCAGTGGGCTCCAAACGCATACTACAGTAATGACTGGAGCAGGATTAAAGACTTAGCAATGGCAATGCAAGAAATCAACATTACAAATCACTAACAGAGAACATATACACGCACAAGCAACACAATGAATGCAGAGAGAAATCAAATGAAAACTGTGTATCTCTCCATTCTTACACTAGAGTGGCAACACTTCTCTACACACAGACAAAGGAGTTGGAGACGAGCACAAGCGAGCCCTCATGGCCGCAGTAAACTAGACAGAGCAGAGACCAAAACCCTCGACAAGAATGAGAGCTAGTGTTGCATCACGATTTTTTAAATTATGATTTGCACGGTGGTAAACGTTCCATGTGCCCACCAAATTATTCCATCCACAATGGGTCGAATGATATAGTTGTCACTGCTTGTCAAGACAACAAATTATTACCAATAATTTGAATAACGACTATAATGACAGTGTAATATACAAAGTTGAAAACATATCATTTCAAAAATAAACTATGAAGTCACGCCATGTTAAAGAACAAGGTTTTTGTAGTATCGATAAACCTTATATTATAAACCTTCAAATCTTCTTTGGTAAAGAACCAAAACATATATTGCATCGATGACCTTGTTTCCTAAAGATCTTATAATCCTTCTTAATAAAACTTTTATGAAGAGATCAATAGTGTAATAAAATTTGTTGCACATGAGTTGATAGTACTACTATTGACCATTTCTTTTTATAACCATAAACGATGCATAACTATGCTGTTAGAACTAGTTTATGCAAACACTAGTGGATAAAGAGCTGGTTTATAAATAATAACTTTGTAAATGAAAGCAAATAATAAATACACCCTAGAATGACTCCTACTTTGGAATGTAGTCAATAGTACTAAGTGTAAGATAAACTTCTTGGAAGTACATGATCATTTTTTCTTCATAAGATACCAAAGCTCTAAAATGAATCAAACCAACATTAGATTAGACTTGGTAGTAGAGGATAGTAAAACTATTCAAGAATAAATTTAGTATCACTTGTTGTTAGAAATAAATAATATGATATTGTAATTTTGTCCCATTACTTATGTCATGAAGAAATTTGGAGATAGAATTCACAACTTGAGGACATTTGTGCAAGTGACCATTTATAGATATAATACAATAATAAGCTGATAAATTTCCTCTGCGGAAGCTCAATTAAAAGTAGAGTTGAGGGTACATTTATAAGCTTGTTCTTAGAAGACTTAGTTTTATTTCTATACTGTAAAGCAGTACTTTAAATTTTACAAATAATAATAGCAATAAACTCTTATGTCAGTAAAGGAATTGTTATACAAAATCGTGAGCTCTATAAGTAACTTGGCTAGTTGCTAGAAAGAAGAATTGTCCGAAATAAAAGTCATACTAATGAAAACATTGAGAATGGTAAGGTTATTGGTCTTTACCACATGAATTTAAAATATGGTCATAGTTGCAAAACAAATAAAGAAAAGATACTTTACCTCGTAGTACCCTTGCATTCTATTAAGCAAACTTTTACTCTAGCAGTATATTTATGCTAAAAGGAGTATATCTGGAATTAACGCCTTAATAAACTCTTATTGGTTCAAAATTTACCTGTCAAGCCTGTAAGATCCAGAAATCTAGGAAAGTTAGCAATCGCTAAGTAAGCCCCAGTTAGAAGTAACTTCTCACCTACTTGACAAAATCAAATCATCAGTATAGCTAGAATCATTTGAATGCAGGTTATTTACATTACATATCAAAATTAAAACAGTATTAATTTATATGTGTTTAAGTTAATGGTTACTTTTGTTAACTGTTTCATTTTTTGTTAGCCACTAGCAGTTATCAGACTACAACTATAGATAGCTTATGTTACATCAAAAAAAAATTATTTTTGTGAAAATTTGGGGTTTTGACAGAACAAGCGTCGTGTTAAGATTCAGTATGATAATTCTGTCTGTCCTAGGAGGTTTAGTGAAGGTGACTTGGTCCTTTTGTGGGATCAAGCTAAGGAACCCTTAGGGGCGGGAAAGTTCAACCCAATGTGGCATGGTCCTTACGTGGTTAAGCGTGTCTTAGAGAAAGGCGCCTATGAGTTGGTGGATTATGAGGGGACGGCCTTGGCGGAGCTTAGAAATGGGCTCTATCTTAAAAATTACTATGCATGATCTTCATCAAGGGTTGGCTTTTTGTATATTATTGTACATTTTTGCATTGCATAGTTATATCTTATTATGGTGATCAGGTTTGTTGATTAGCTTTCATTTGTTATGGCAGATGTCGATGGAGTTTTTCATTTACATAGGATTCGCTAATGGTGCTAGCCATCACACTCAAAACTTAGTTTCGACTACTTGGGTGATCTATACTCCTACGGGTCAAGTGTTGTCTTCAGGAGGCCTATGTTTACGGCCTTCGTCGAACAATGTTGTCGAATATAGTGTCGTGATTGAGTTATTGCAGGATGTCATTTCACATGGTCTTCTTTCTCTTGAGGTATGTATTGATTCGCAGTTAGTGGTCTCACAACTTAATGGCTTGTATCATGTTAGGGATACGACGTTGTTACGAATATTCTTGCGTGTAAGATTGCTAGAACGAAAATTTGAGAGCATAACATACATTCACATTTCAAGAAATTTTAATCGAGTTGTTGATTCATATTCTAACTATGTACTAGATTTGCATTTGTTTCACATACCATAATCATTTCACAATCACATTTTACACATGTAAATAGAATAATAATCGATCATCATAAATATTTTTTATTAAGTCCAAAAAAGGTGACATCATAATACATAAGTGTCATATACAAAATTGGGGCTTCCGAGACACCAAAATATACTACACGGTCATACAAAAATATACACCTAGGTCTCTAAGCCTGAGGTGGAGGAGGGTGTTGATCATGGTAGCACACCACAGATCTAGCTACCCGGCGAAATAACCGAACCTATGCCCATGGTAATCCAACCACCCGGCGCTGCATAGCCTCAGGAAAGTCCTCAACTTGCGCCATGGGAACCCTGTGTGTCAAGAGAACAAAGTTTGTATGTATGCTTTGGAGTGTTCGCTTCATATCCACACCCATAATCTCATCGCCTCTTCCCCTCCGATGATTACGAGGAAATCCTTCTGGTCATCATGGTTCCACATCTGCATGTACATGACAGAGTATCATTATGTGTCGTCACACCAAAAACATGTCTTTTGATTTCATATATCAAAAAAAAATAAAAATTAATAACTCAAAAAACAAAAGTGAGTTGGGTTTTGTTACCTATGTCTCCATATGTTGATCTTGGTGGTAGGGGCATATCCAAATATCCGTGGAAGTCTATCCCTACATAGGGGTAGTCATCTATGGCGATGATCTGTCTCTGCCACCAGAGGAAGAATATTGTTGGATAGGGGTTAGCCACCCTTCCCCTCCCAGTCTCTGCATCAACTTACTCCATGTGGAGAAATGTCAACTCTAGGGCTTAGCCCCGGTACCCTCTCAAAAAAGAATGCACTCAGTATGCTACCGAACCCAAAGTTTCGTACCCTACCCATCTTATAGTCATTGAGTTGATGCTTCATGTTGCTTAGCAACGAGGTACTCCATTCATATATTGTAGGTCGCATGCACTCTACTGCATAGAACATCATTGGCCTTGAGGCTTGATGGAGTGATGCTAAACCTGTGATCCTGCCCATTGCCAATAGTATGGCTTTCAGCCCCAGGTTCTGAACTGCATTTGTCAGGATTTGACTCCCAACCTTCTCTATATTGAGAAGTCAATACAAAAATATGTACTCCTCTATCATCAACCCGCCTCCTAGCCTGCAGGATCGAAGTTTCACCACCTCCCCTTGTCGGGACAAACCTTTGATAAAATATATCTCCTCAACCTCGATGTTGAGTGACATGCCATCCAACTGAAAAGACTTAGATTCTGGATCCTAGTAGTCCACTAGCAGTTGGAGTAGCCTTGGTTTATCCCTCAAGCTTCCAAGGCACCAAAATTTGTATAACCCACAAGCCCTTAGTGCTTTTTGAGCCGTTAGATCTCCCTGCATAGCCTCTTCGACATCACTATGTTCTCTCTCTCTCCATTCTAGCACCATCCTACACAATTTTTTTTTAGTTTCATCTGTATTTTCCTTTGAAAATCACATTTTTTTTTAGTTTCATCTGTATCATGTATAAACTGGAATATCAGTTAGGATTTCACATCTGCTTGCATTTTGCATGACCTTATGACCGTGTCATCTTAACCTTAGGTACGAACCCATTCCATGATGTCACAGAACCTTCATGTTTCTATTAGAAGTGGCGTTATGTGAATGGTAGAGCTTTCCTATACATGGGTACCCTAGTTAGATCCTATATTGCATTTGGTGCCCATGCCGACATTTCTCCTTTAGGGTGTGGGAATCCCTTTTTAGTCTTGTCGTGTCCTTGAGCAAGAGCTTCATACTCCACTTGAACTTTATGCTGGCCATTTCCCTCGGGACTCCCTTGTATATATCAAGTTGTAATTGTTTTTTTATGAGTTTTTCTTACCTTCTTGAGCTTTATGCCGGCTCCCTGACTTTGAGTTATTAGCCATATATCCCAATCTTGTCTCATGTATAGCTAACCAAAGTCTTTTTACATCTATTTTGTAGCTTTATCATCCCTTTTACCGGGAGGATACCTTCCCCCGAGTGTCGTTATCCTGCACATATATCCTTGCAATGAGAATAGGCATTTTCCACTTATTAGAACTAGTTTGCTTGCCCCCTGACACTCATCTCCTCCTATATTTGTACTATAAAGCATTTTATTATTTTTCAAGCTTTTCAAAATATCTAAAAAAGTCCAAAAAAAACTCAAAAAACCAAAAAGTTGGACAGGAAAATATGTTATCTTTGGAAGCAGTTGAGTCATGTCGCCTTCGAACAGAGCACTATATATCACATCTGTTGGTTGGGTTATTAGTTTGACTTTAGGAGTTGTACTCGTTACTCTGATTTTATCTACACCGATCGGTTAAGCTTTCAGTCCCTATAGAGCCTCTGTTGATGCCTCATGTGTCACATAGATGTCCCAATTTGCATATTGAGTCCATGTTTCCTACCTTCAATCTCCATTCGCCTTATGATCTTGTTCGAAGGAAGTTGAATCTTGAGTCGGCCATTCCTTAGTTATCTTGACTTTGCATGTCGGCCATTCTTGGTATTGTTACTAGTTCATGCACATCTTGTTCAAGTTTTTCCACATTATATAGCATTGTTGAGTACCTCGTGTTGGTTCATGGGGGATGCCTTAATTTCCTCCTTCTAGCAGATTCCATTCCATCAACATCATATCATTTATTATGGAATAGGAGTCAAGAGTCCTTTGAGTGCCTTGAGACTTACAGTCATCAGTGGTAGGTTCTCTCACCATTGAAAGTTTTGGAAATACATCAATGTCCCCTGATCGATTGATTCTTTCAAGTGTTCGACCTCAACACATCTATTCACACTTGTTAGATTGCACTCTGTACCTTAATTCCCATTTTCATTATCATTGGGTGATCTCGCGTCTATTAACGGTATACATCAATGACCAGTAATCAGATGATGGACTACTATGTTCGACCTCAACACATCTATTCACATATTAGGACATGTACTCGTAGCGTTTCGTGTAAAAGATCTTCCATCTTTGTGGAATTCTGTGTATTCTACCTCCTTGATCGTTCCAGTGTTCGTGAGATTTCAGCTCTCGTGATTTGATTCCAGTGTATATCAGATATCTTCAGCTACTATGGAGATGTTGATCCATTGTATATCTTTAGCCATTATGGACATCTTGATCTTTTATATATCTTCATCCACTTTGGAGATTCTGATCTATTGTATATTGTACGTGGCGATGACCACACATGTCACATTTTGTATATCATGCCCATTCATGGCCATTGTACTCTTATGTATCTGGGACTATTCGATGTATTTGCAATCACATGCAGAGATTTATCATGGTATTGTACTAATGAGTGACTGGTTCTTCTACCTGGGTCTTCATTACTCCACTTCTTGGATGGATTTTATAATGTATTTCGTCCATCATGTCACCCCTCTGACCTCACACATTAGGGGGAGTCTGTTATAGCTCATTTTACAACACATGGTTGATATAATATTTATGACCGTCCATGTCCCTCTGCAAACTCTTTAGACCCCATGTACTTATATTATCCTTTGATGTTCCAATATCATCCCTAAAAAACCCTTGTTTATTGTTGTACATGACTTTTAACCCCATACTCGTGTGTACACGCGACTTTTGACCTCAAATCCGTGTACATCGGGATGTGTGCATAAGTCCAAACATTTTTGGAATTTTCCTCATATGAGTCTGAAGATATTGACTCTTGGCCTTCCAAATGCCTTGAGAAATCTCGGATTCAACCTTCCATTTCCCTTTTAGAGTGCTATATAAGGAACCCCTTGGATACATTGAAGAGGGGAGAATTGAAGAGCAAAGAAACTATAATCCATTGTTGCCTCAGTTTGCTTATACTTGAGTCTACATCCCTTTGTCCCTTTGGGTCACTTTGTGTTCTTCCCAAGATTGCCTTTGTTTTGTGTGCTTGCTATCGAGAGATGGAGTATTGAGGTGGTGGAGGCCCAGGTGGAGGACTCGGTTTCTCTGGTTCGTAGACGTGCCGATAGAGGTTGTCACTCTTGTAACGTCTGTTTTTATTAATAGAAATATATTTTCCTGTCCAATTGATGTGCATTTGAATATGAATATTGTATCCATGGATGTATTTAATTTATTATGCATTATTGAATATACATGCTAGAGTAGGTCTAACACATTATTATAGAGCATTTTTTCCTTGTTTGTTGTTGTTGAGAGCAAATTGCTAAAGCAAGTGTGAAGTGGAAAATCTCAACAGGGATCTACTTCAACCGTCCGGAACAAGCTACAATTGGATATCCCTTCATGTTGGATGTTCGGTTTCTCTTTCATATTGGGAAAGATTGATTTCTGGTGCCAAGTTGTCTATTGTGGTATGCCCTAAGCCATAGGAAGTTTCTCTCCATAACAGAATTGGTGACTCCGATGGGGAGACTTCCTAGTTGTTTTTGTTTGGGGTTTTGGTATTCAATGTACTTGAATTGTTCTTGATTTCTCCATTTATGTTTTGGGTATGGGGACATGTTTTCCCAATAGGGTCCTAAAGAAGTAAATTTGGTCTTATCTTATATGTTTTCCCTATTTTTATGACTTTTTCTTCTTGTACGCAGGTTTTGCATTCATAGTCGCGTATACACACGGATTTTCCTCGAACGGTCGCGTATGTATGCTCCTTTACTGAGAATAGTCACATATCCTTTGATTTTGAGCCTTAGTTGGAGGATTAAGTGTTGTTGGGTGAGTTCTGATGATTGTCGAGTCTTCTTGGATGCTTCTGGTGTCTGTATACATCCTATGTTTCTAACCAAAGACTTCTTTTAGTTTATTTTTTAAGCTTTGTTCTTGTCATCCATTTGTCCATTTTTTTTTTGAGATTAGTGCATTAGGTCTCTTTTACCTTAGTGCCTTGCTTGGCTATTGTTTGTGAGTGGTTGAAGGTTCTGGGGGTTGTAAAGTCATTTATTTGCTTTCATATCTCATTTATTGCAAAAAATACAAAAATATTTTTGCTTTTGCATACTTATGCATCTTTTGCATTTTTCATTGGCATGGTACTTGCATTAGGTTTTCTTACTATTATTAGAGTTATATTTTCATATAGGAATGATTGCACTTACATTTGAAGGAAAAATATTACACCTCATGTAGTGGCATACCCTATTCTTGATTCTACACATTGCACTTGGCATTGCTTGTTAGGTGTGCATATTTACTTCACTGCTAAGTCATAACTTCATTAGTTGCACGACCATTTACCCTTTGAGTAATCACATCCAACTAAAATCAATGCTTAATAAAATGAATTACACTCTTTTCTGTTTTAGGGTGCATCAACAAGAATAGGTTTTAGGGCATTAGAATCATTCATTGTAAGTTAATTCTCCAATACCACTAAATGAAACAAGTAGGTGTTTGTCCAAGTGAGAGTGTGAAACCCTTGATATAATTAGTGTTTCTCAGGACACTCCTCTTACATGAGATTTAAGCATGAGGCAGTGCACGCGATTGTGATTGGGATGACCCTTGGTCACTTTCTGTGAGCACCGAAGATATTTCCATGATTGTATTCGTATTTGGGGGCCTTTGAGGTAATTGGTGCACCCTTGGGGTACCATTTGTGCTTTCAGGATTCAAGCTTTTCTACCCTGCCCATACGGTTGATCCCGCCTGCGACTGTTCTCCTAAGCATTGGTTATATTGAGGTGACCTTAGTTGCCTTACCCAGGTTATCGAGGGGGTATTTGTAGAGGTTATTATGTAGGTGTCCTAGCCAAGTAGGGGTCAGACAGCATAGTCACTATATGCATTGAAGCCGAGGGCCACTATAATTAGTTAATAACCTCCACTTGTTGTGTATGGGAGTCTCAAGCCTCTTCTAGGTGAGACATACATGCTTCATTCGAGAGCTGACTTATCCTACCCTTGGTTGTCTTTTGATTTGGATTTATATTTTCTTAGTTGTATGCTCTATGCACGCTAGTTTTTTTAGGGTTGTGTAGCTAGATTGATTCTTTTATTTTTTGTTGAGTCATTGTGGATCCAAGTATGGTACCTTGCCATTCTCATAGTTTAGCAGGGATTCCACCTTCCACATCTCCTCCTCCTTTGGGAGAGAGAACCAGACATTCTGGGTGGACTTATTCTCACTTTGATTCACACACCATGGGAAATCATGAGTCTGAGATTCCGGAGCAGCCCACTTCACCTTGATCCTTGTGGCAGGATGAACCCCCGAGCACATATGGGACTCCGTCAGGGTTTGGTCATCATTCGACTAGGTCGTCACATGAATATGTTTCACACTACACAGACCATGTGCACATACATCATGGGTATTGGCTTCCGGGTGATGAGACTCACCACGCACCCACAAGCACTAGCACTATTAGGTATGGCATTCCTGATGTTCTCAAGACTGGCCTAGCACCCCCTGTTGAGTCAGATGTTGACCCTGGCACTGCGCTTGGGGGGGATTCCATTCCATTCCATGCATAGAGGTTTGGTAGCACTATTCACATTACACCTTCCATCCCTACAGTGGAATTTCCTTCACACACACATCCTAGGCCTAGCACTAGCATTCCTATTCAGGAACCAGAACCTATACATGTGAATATCAGGGGCACAAGTTATATTACTTCACATATTCCATCGTCTTTGACTCCAATCCCTTCAAATGATTTTTTTACCATGCATCCTCTTCCTAACCCTAGTAGGCCTTCTGGCTGGAGTTTGACTACTATCCATGTTCGTTCTACTTCTGCTATCACCGTAGTTTCATAGGGCCATGTGCCTCCCTATGTGTCAGCAGGACATGTATCTTCCCATGGACCATATTATGGACCTTCCCATGGACCATCTCATGGTCCAATTTATGAAACCTCTTATGGACCTTCTTACAAACCATCTTACGAACAAACTTACACACCTTATGGGTCCGGGTATCAAACCGCGTATCAATCACCTAATGATGGCTTTGTAGCACCCCAATCTCAAGGTACTCCAAATCACAATCCTTACATGCAACCCTATATGGGTCAATAGGAGGATTTTATTATCCCACCAGCTAATCCCATGGTGAATCTAACAATCCGCCTTATGCGAACCAGTCCTATCAGGGAGCATGGAACCAACCAGATCAACCTAGGCTCCCTTTTCTTGCGACTTTGAATCTACCTGATCTGTCAAGATTGACAAATGATCTTGTATCTGATAAAAAATCATGGCCTACAGTTCCTACCAAACTTCCTTCGAACATTCCCAAATTCAAAGGTAAGTCTGGTGAATATCCTGGTGAGCATGTTACGACCTTCCATCTTTGGTGCTCTTCAAACTCCTTGAACAATGATTCTGTTCATTTGAGACTATTTCAATGCACCCTCATGGGTCCTGCCATGAAATGGTATATAGAGTTACATGGGGGACATATTATTCATTTCATGACCTTGCTATGACTTTTCTTAACCACTTCCAGCTACCCGTGTGTTACGACACCGGTACCGAACTCTTGTCGACATTTCGGCAAGACAAAGCCACCCACATTTTAGATCATATTCAAGAGTGGCATAGATGGAAGAGGATGATTAAAGCACCTATACCACCAAAGTTTCTTCTAGAGTAGTTCCTCAAGTCGTTTTTACCTTAGATCGTGAAGGATGTTTCCACATCCGGAGTGGAAAATGAGGACCAAGCTATTTTTAGGGCCCTGCAGTTGGACTTGATTTATGCTCAGTCTGGGCTCCTTTATGAGATCATACCTAATGCTCCACGTTCCAATTTTGACCCCAAGTTCAAACCTGGGCCACATGCCAATGGTATTGTGGGATCCATAAGTACCAAACCTGTGGATTCGGTTACGAAACACATGAGCCACTTGTCGCTTAACCAATATGCGTTGGGACAAGCTATGACTTCCTCCCTTCCTACCCAGTCGACGGATGTACTTTTCGTGCAATCTTCAAACCCAAAAGGTAACTAGAAACAAAGAAGGAATAAAAAGAAAGGAACAAATAATAAAACGGGTGGGAATAAAAATGATAATGAGACTAATGACAAGAACAATAACAATAATAATGTTGGGGGGGACAAGAAGTCTAAGCAGAAGGTAAAATTTCCTTGCAATTTATGCGAGGATGACCACCTCACTCACTTGTGACCTCGTATGGAATATGCCTCAAAGTTCATAGCACAGGGCCCAACTGTGTTTACAAATCCTTTACCAAATAATCAAAATATGAACTCGAGGACCGTGGATCCTGGGTGCGCATCTAGTGGAACTCAAAACCCTCCAGATGCCGCTAGTGGTCATGGTTACATCAACTTGGTGAAAGATACTAGTGTTTTGATGCGTGTGAAATACTATGGTTCATCACAACCAGACCTTGGGAAATAACCTGCTCCACCTGATATCCCTTTGTGAACTGAAAATCCTACGGATAAGCCTGAATTTCTGCCTCGCATTCCTAAGGGAGTCTTGAAGTGCTCGAGGCACAATCCTAATGCTCGAGTCTCCCAGAACTATTCAATTATCGAGGATTTGGGTCAGACTCCTTGTGCGATGTCCACATTAGAAGTACTTCAGACTTGTCCTTCACAGAGAAAGGCCTTGTTTTTGGCTCTTGGGGTGGGTGATGATAGCTCTTATTTCGTGATCAAATTTTAAACTCATGGAATACAACCTCACTTTCCTTACTATGTATCTCTTCTGATTCACGTAGAGTGTCTAAACCACATCATCAAACACACTGTGATTGATGAAGGCATTGCTGCTTCTGTGATTTATTTGGCTTGTTGGAAGGGCTTAGGTTCTCCCATGTTTTCTAAATCTATGAACATGCTGATTTATTTTGATGGAAGATCATTTTGGCCGCATGGTATACTTCCTTCCCTAGAGGTCCAATTGGGGGAGAAGAATGTTGTGATCGAGGTCAAGGTGGTTGATGCACCCCTTGACTACAATCTTGTGCTGGGTAGGAACTGGATGTACAATATGCAAGATGTAGCCTCTTCCCTATTCCAAGTGGTTTGTTTTCTGTTGGATGGGAAGATCGTTACTATTGATCAAAAATTTTCTAGAATTTGAGTGTAAAAGCATCATCAGGAGCTTCTATCTCGATTATCGATCATTCTCAGATGGCAACTGAGAATGTGGGTGTGGGTATGTATCCTTCTCTCATGGGAACCTTTAGTTGTGATGCACCCGTTCTTATGATTGGGTCTAGTATTGGTAGATCTTCGACCTCGTTGAATTCGGTCTCCTTTTGCACCTCTCATATGGAGGATCCTTGGATTCTTCCTTCACCGAGTACTTCGAGTGATAATTTTATACCTACCAAGACAGACGTGTCATTGCCTGCAACATTGGTGGCGTATCAAGCTAATCTTGATAATGTTGTAGAGCCTAGTCCTTCCTCTTCGTGGACGGAGGAAGAGGACCCTTATGTGATTCCTGCTTGGGCAGTAGAGTCATCTCACTCTCAAGACTGCCTTGATGATGTTTTTTCGTCAAATGAAGCTATTCTTGACACTATGTCTGGGATAGAACAACCTTGGGGAGAGTTGCACCAGAGATCATATTTCCTCCCTAATCTTGATCGTTTAGAGTGTGATGACTTTAGGAAGATTCTAAGTGAGAAATTTGGTAGCCATGTGGTCCCATTAAGCTCTCCTAGTCAAATTGTTGAAGGGAACATGGCTAACCAATCACCTACAATACCTTTCAATATTTCTCGTGGTCCTGGTAAGATTGAGAACATTTACATTGGGGCAGATTGTTCCCCTGATGAGATTAAAGAGTACACCGAGATTTTCAAGGAATTTTGTCATGTTTTTGCTTGGTCGTACGAGGAGATGCTAGGAATAGAACAAGGTACTAAAAACAAAAATGTAATAGCCACTCTCAACCTATATCAAATGAAAAGCTATCATTTACATTTTAGCCGAAAATAGGCAGATAATCAATGAAATATGTTGTCATATGGATGATGTGGAAGGTGTAATACTGAAAAGTTTTGCATTAGAAAATATTCAATGTTTACCAAATATCCAAACAAAAAATGTCGAGGCATGATTTTATGTTTACGTAGACCCTTTGCCATGTGAGTGTTAAAACATGTATTATCAATTTATCTTGAAGTTCCTAAATCAACAATGAACTAAGTGTATGTTAAACTATGGAACTTAGATTATCTAAACCTTTTATAATTCAGAGTAGCAGCATGAAATTAAAAATTCAAGTGTAGAAATGCTAGGACTTTATCATCACCTCATTGATAAAAATAATATGCTAACAGAAATAGAGCAGTACTAGGGAGGAAAATAAGCTTATTTTGTTGTAATAACTTACAAAGGTTGACCTCAAGAACAACAGTGCATACCTAGTTGTAGAATTCATCAATTGATCTGACACCCGGGGACTGATATTTTTCATAAATTAGAGGCACGTCGTATTAATGCTTTGTCATAGCTTCAAGGGCACTTATGATGCATAAAATGAATTTTATCGAACAAAGAATCCAAGAATTAGTACAACACACTAGCATGCGTAACATTTAACACTAAAAATATGAGTCCTCATAACCTAATTATCTAAGAATTCCTAAAGAGGTAATGAGATAGACAGTCACATAGTTTATTCATGCACAAGCATTTATTTCATTGACGTTTCATTTTATACTTACAATATAATGAAAGAGCCAGTTAAAGAGAATATTCATTTCCAATCATTTATGTAATTGCCATCTCATTTTCTAGTAACAATTTCCAAAGGAGTACAAAAGAAAAAAAATACATCAACTTAAGTAAGAAGAAGTCACAATCTGTTTAGCAAGCTCTAGTCCATGTTCAAAAGAAAGATTAGCTCCTTGACCAAATGATGGTGTTAAAACATGTGGTGCATTTGACATGTAAAGAAAAATTGCAAACCATTGTTATATAGTGGACATCTATGTTACCACAATCAACAAACAATCTGGTAAAATTATGTGTTATGAATAACAAAGCAACACTCTAAAAAATGTCAACATGATATACTTTGAAAAGTTAATAGAAACATTGTTGCAAGTAGAAAGGTAAGGTAATAATTATTACAGAGCTCTCATAAATTTGCTTCGAGAAGATAAAAAGGTCACCTCCAAGAAGAACAACATGTCCGCATGACCACTTTGAAACATGAATATCTAATACCCTGCATTCCAGGATAAGTTCTGTATTGGTGGACTGCAAAGGACATATGGGTTCAATTGTTGTTTCATATTGATGAGACTCCAGACTCTATACCCAAGGATTTAATAAACACAACCATAAAAAGAAAGACGCTTATTTGGGAACTAGAAAGATGCTTGAAATCACAAATGCCATTTTATAAAAAGTACTAGGTCATTTCTAAAGTATAAAAAATATTTGAATGAAAAATTAATTATTTGTAAAAATATCTAAAAGCTCTATAATTTTTTAATAATACCTACAATTTAGATATTACATTTTGTAGAAAACATAAAATAGTTAGGTGTCTAGTTTGTAATGACTTACAAGGCAGTATAGTTAAAAGTTGAAAGAAAATGTATTTGTTAACCATGCATTTGAACAAATAAAATAAAAACTTCACACTGTTATCAAGATTTCCACCATGAAGAAAACAAGCACGAGAAAACCCTTTTTGAATGCAAACACAACTTGTGCCAAGGGAATTGATGTAAACCCTACACCATGTACATGGAACAAATAATCCTTTAAACTTGACAAAATATATACAAAACTCTAGGAAAAAAGTTATAACTTGGATATTCATCACTAAGTGATAAATTTAATTGGATGTGAGTTACAACTTCAAGTGGAATAACTTATCCTATCCTTGTGTCTAATTGAAAGCTTATCGTTTTTTTTTAAATAGTGTTTGTATGGTTGAGCAAATGGAGCCACTGCCCTTTTCCAGAAATTGATGGATCGGACTAAGTCCTTAAAACAAGGGTGGGAAGTGGGGTATACCAGCATAAATCCATACTAAACCCCATTCTATTCGATGCTCGGATGGATCAAATCTCTCAAGTGCATAATGATCCATGGTTAAGATAGATCTATGATAGTTTTTTTTTCATCCACCTTGACATTTCCTGATATGTGTGTGTGTGTGTGTGTGTGTGTGTGTGTGTGTGTGTGTGTACACACACACACACATAATACATGTATATATATGTGTGTGTGTGTGTGTGTGTGTGTACACACACAGACACACACATATATAGAAATATATATGCACACACACACACACACATATATATATGTATGTATGTATGTATGTATGTATGCACTGACAATATGCAAGAAACACGATTTGCAATAAAATGGTTAAAAAGAAGACAACAAAATAAGCATATGTATGTGAATGTTATAAATGTTGAGTTGTTTTTTATATTAGTTGTTGAAAAATAAATCTACTTTTGTATATGAATAGCAGTACGTAGTAAGATGATTTGATTATGCTTGTTTCAAAATGGTCAAATAATTTTTTTCATATCCATAAAGGAAAAATGACACATCTAGCATGAATCAATTGCATCAGCTGCAACTATAATGGTTGATGCAAACATAGAACTTTTATTGGGAAGAAGTATCTATAAAAATCTTTTCAAAGGAATTAACAGAAGAAGAAAAAACTATGATGGTCTGTCCAATAAGCTTCAAAGATATGAAATTTGATATTGTCTGTCACATACCCCAATTTTGTAAAATAATGTAATTATATTATTTAAATTATATTTCCTAAGACACTATGTTAAATTTAATGTAAAGTAGGAACTGATGACTCAGCAGAGTCAAAAGAAGTGGAATGTAATTCTGAATATTTTATTATTAATAAATAAAAATTGGAGACAACAGCATGGGAGAGCTGTTAATAAGAGGTTACTGGTCAAACTAGTGGATGGAACTAGGTGGAGGGAAAAAGATAAGTGGCAGCATCCTCAAACACTTCCTAAGTTGCAGGTGGCAACTTCCCTACAATTGGGGTCATGATCCCCCAAGAAAGTGGGATCAGAGCAGGTGGCTCAATAAATGACAACTAACCCAAAAAGACCTAGGCAATCTTTTAAAAAAGTACCCAATGAATAGAGCTAGGGATGCTCAGTTATTTTCCAGAGAATGATCATTCAGGAGAATGCTATTCAGGAAATTCATTGGGGAAAAAGGGAAAAATAGTAAGGAAGTTGTTTGAGAGGAATGCTGCAGTAACTTGGTTTATTACAGCTTGTTAGCTGGGAGAACTTACTGATAAGTTCAGATTTGGTACTGAGTTTGAAGACTGGTATTTGACTACTGTTGCACCTAGTTCCAGCCAGGGAGACCAGAGCAAGCTCGGGGGTCCTGAGGAATCGTTGTTTGAGCGCTCTCCAGGAGTTGGTAGGGAGGAACGACCTCCCATTGCTGTTGTTGTCCAAGTATAAACAGGTTCTTTCACCTAACTGTCTTAGTTTTTAATCACTGTGAATGGTTGAATGTTGTGTTGTAGTTTATGATATAAAGATTTAACTGGTTTTGTGATGTAAATGTTTTTAGTTTATCAGTAATAGAATATTTTGATGAAAAATAAGAACCCACTGTGTTTTTCCACATCTGGGTTTACCAGACCGTACTCCAACACAGGGGTAAAATTATAAAAAGATGGTATGATGAATTGCAGAATAGTAGATTGTTTCATTACCTATCATCAGAAGAAATATTTGTTTTACTGACAGTAGCATGTGTTCATAGATAAAACTATTCCCTTGTATAGTATTTTACTCTCAGTAATTCTATTAATTGTAAAGAACAAATAGAAGAATATAATAGTCGCACTAAAGAAAGGACGTTAGACTAGGTATACCTGCGGTTTAAACCTTACAACTGTTTTCTTCTAGTTTAAAGAATTTAACTTCTTTATGCTGAAATTAATAACACTGAAAGTAGGAGTAATTAAATATTGTTAAATTTCTACAGTTAAACCAAAATGTGTTAGATTTTATGTATGTTAGTGATGTAGTCATTTCATTACTTATTATTCATTTTATTTGGACTGAGCTCGAATAGTTTCCAGAGCTGTTATCCTATTTTTCATAGATTGTAAATGAATGCTACTATATATATTTATATGAGATAGATCCTAAGTAGTATTATTTGATTTATATATATACAGATATCATAACCAAACAGATAAGCTAAACATTAACAGAGCTTTATTAAGTATTTAGTATAATTGGCACAAGAATTTAGATAACAGAATGCTATAAAATAACTAAATATTAACCATGGAAACATTGGTACTCTCAGGAGAGATAATATCTTTATTGTATTAATAACAATAAACTTTTATTACATACAGGAGTATTATCATGGTTGAACTGAAGGTAATGTTCTTATTATATTAATTGAAAACTGGAACTATTTATACTTTCTGTGCTACAAGGTAAATAAACAGTACTTAAGAACATTATTAAAATAAAATAAGAATATAAAGACCCTATATAATTTGAAGGGTATAAACTATAAGTTAACACTTCAAATTCTTAATAACTAGTAAGTCAAGGTTTAAATCAAGTACAGAATCCTTGACAGTAAATTTATAAAAGAAATATTAAGAGTAAAAATTCAAGTACATAATCAATAGTAAGCAAATAATAGAGTGACAGAATGCTCGACTTCGAGCTTAACTATATTATTAATGTATAGGAAAACCCTACTTGTTAATACCATAAGTAATTTACAGAGAGTAAATTAAGTATTTATCAAATTTATAGGAATCGAAGGTATCCAAACTCAAAAAGGCTCATAAGGCCGAGCTTACACATTTTATATTTTTTTTCTTTTAAAAACACAAGTAAAACTAATTGTTTCAAAACTGTACAATAAATAAATTATATAATTCAAGAAAACTGTATGGACAGTTTTGTTGGTGAAAATTAATGTTACTTAATTAACCTCAATTTAATTATCAACCGGGCAATCGTAAACTTTGAGCTGCTACACTATATGTGCAGGCAAGATAGTTTTAAAACAACCCTAATCTTTCAGAGAAATTCCACCTACAGCAATCTTCAAAAAGAACAATCTACAGATAAATTAAACAAACCCTACAGCAATCCCTTAAACACTCAACAATCCACACTCAGCTACAATGCTGATAATCTATTCTACAAATGAAAGAGCCTAATAAGTTTCACAATAACTATGATCTATTGACCTGAAAACTCCACTATAATCCTACGAGATCTAATGCTTAACTCCACCTAATAATTCTAGAATTATTGCCAGAATGAAACTTGTAACCTCTTGTCAACACACAGCTTATTATAACAATGCTTGGCTGGTTATCATTGTGCTCTGTTTTATTTTATACACACTACTGCACACAAACAAATGTCAAGGTTATCCAAACAATGCTCATTAATCAATAATAGGACTGTATGAAAAATATTCACTAGTTCTGGTTTGCATGTGCACACTGTGAAGCTGGTGTTAATTCAAGGAAGCAACATTTATAAACCCTATTTCATCAATGTCAAACAGCACAATTCTTCCTATTTAATCACTTATTTAAAAGATTATTAACAAATCCCTATCTGCTCTATAGATTCCAATCTTCAAACTCTCTACGAAATATTACAAGTGCTGTCCCATTTCAACAAGATACCCTACAGCTCTTCAAACTCAAAAGTGAAAAGGATGAACTATTCATCAATTATTCTCACGCTGCAGCAAAAAGGGTCTTCAATAGCTAAAATCGATTTCATTAACCAAATTGCCAATACCACGCTTCATACTGGAAGTCAAAGGGAATATTTACACCCACACCATTCCTTAATCTATCTTGCAGTCCTGTGAATAAGGAGAGTTTAACCCAATCCCGTAGCTTCTATCGCTATCTCACTATATGCTGGTAATAAAAGGAAGAGTCTATCGCTATCTCCTATAAGAAGAGTGAACAAGAAGAGTATATCGCTGTCTTGCTATAGGCTGGCAGTAAAAACAATGTAAAAACTCAGTCTACCTGTAACCTTTCACAAAGCAAAACTTGGATCAAACCACCACACAATTTATAAAGACAATAACCCTAAATAATAATCATGCCCACTAATACACAGTCCACGCTGAAACCAGAAAGGGGTATCAAATAAAAACTGTTCCTGAATCTATTCAACAAAATAAACCAATTGCAATTGACTAAGAATCTACAGACATGCATATGAGGAAAATTATCAGCACTCTATAGAACAATATCAAAGAATAGAGACATTAACCTGTGTTTACAAAACACACAATGAAAAATACCAAGGTTGGTGCTGAAGGGGGCCCTCCCTCAACGCCTTCCAGATCTAAATCGAAACCTTAAAGAGAATACACGCTGGTTGTATTAATAAAATGGAGCATTACAATCTTCTCTCAACATCCTCCTGTTCTTAGGGTTTCAAAAGCCCTTTTATACTAAAGATACAGACTAGAATCAATCATGTGACAGAAATTGATCCTCAAACAACTCTACAGGTAACTCGGCACACCTGAGCCAAATATGGGAGCTCGAATCCCTTTCAAATCTATACAACACTAAAACAAGAAAGCAACAGCTTCTCAAGCAACGACCATCCCCAAAACAGAACCTGAAAAGTCTGCGTAGGCATTTTGGAAGGCGATGAAAGCTCAGGAAACGCCCAAAACGTGGATCGAAATCCCCAAATTTGCTGGTGCAGCCAGTGAGCCTGCCCTGGAGCGCTGAAAACCCTGCACACAAAAGAAATAACAAACCATCATTTGACCGAATATATATATGTGGAGATAAAAACCAATTTATGCATAAAATAACCAAAAAATATTACTTACCAAGCCTTTTGTTCACGTGGGTATCCATAGAAACATAACCATACAAATAAACATTAATAAAACAAATATATCATATGGTTTAATAAGTATTATGCTAGAAAGCGATGTATTAAACAACTAATAATAGAAGACCAACAAGTTTATAGCTCCAAGTTCAGGGTAAACCCTGTCAAAATTAAAAGTATGCACTGAGGTTCATAAAAACAAAAGGAGTTTTATCTCCTTTATATCTCACGGCTACCAACATGATATACAAAAATAAAGCTTACAGCCTGTACAAACAGTAATATATGTGTATGCATTACACAGTAATCAAGTGAATGACCAAAACACAGTTTCGGCTACAACCAAAGACCCCATGCTAAACGAAAGGTTGAAACTCTTTTAACAGCGTTTTGATTCATTAAACTAAACCAAGGTAACCACGAGGGTTACAACCCACGAAGACAAAACCCATGACTGCCCTAAAGGACCAGCAAGGAGGAGAACGCCATGGATAAAAACCACGCTTACCGGGAGTAGCCAGCCGTTGAAGTCTCGCACCTTCCACGCCATGAAGAGAAGGCCAACCCTGCAAATGAAGAGGAAACGGGATTTAAAACCTCATAATAAATTATAATAATGGATATAGCAAACAGTAAATAAAAAAAAACGATAATGAATGAATTAACGCAAAGCTTCTTACCTCCATCTTGTAACTTGTTTACAACCACCCACGAGCAGCAAACTGATTAGCAGCAAGGAGAAGTAACACCTTCACCTGCTGCAAAGAGGAGGAAGTTATTTCACCGTGACGGAATTTACGAACAGCAAGAACAGAAGTATTTACACCCAGCAAGGAGGAAGCTAATTTACGGTGAAACCCTTCACCATTAAACCCTACAGTACAAGGCCACTACACTCTGTACCAGGCCGAGAAGGGAGGAAGTTCATTTCGCAGTTGAAGGGTTTGAAACAGAGCTAGTCACAAAGGAGAAAAACCTGGAGAAGGTATCCCAAGACCCACCTCCAAGTAACCAAGGGTCACAAAACAGCATTCAGGAAATAGCATGAAGAACGACTACCGGCCATCAAGGTAGTGACAAAGCGGACAGGAGCCAGTGCAGAGCAGCAGGAGGCCGAACATCACACAGAACAATGAGTTAGGGTTCAAACAGAAGAGTCTTTTATGCTCGTCTCGCTTGGCTGATAGTATGCCACGTTATCACTTAAATATTTGGCATGCAGTGGATAAGAATGATATAGTTCCACGAGCAAATCTTTTTCCAATGATTTGTAAACCAAACCTTACGTTGGAAAGTTCCTCAAAGTGCATGGCATCGAATGTCAATCACCTGCATAGTATAAAAGTGCAACCACGAGGGCCTTAGTACTAGGACTCGATTATAGAATAATCATAAATCATTATCTCTATTTTACATAGAATTTAAACTTATAATGGAGGCATGCTTCGAGAGTTGATAAAGTCTAGTTCAAGGATGAACTTTAGCTCATTGTGAATACATTATGGTATATCATCATTCATGCAATGCAATCAAGTTATAACACTATGTTCATCGTGGGTGTAGCTAGCAATATGGCAAAGAACTTTGTAACATGTTATTCTTATTTAATAAACAATTGATTAAAGGGTATACTATATCTAGAGTGATAAGTGCATAATATAATATTATATACAAGCTTGGAATGTATAAGGTAAAGGTTTATAAGAGTTTATCTTTAGAGTTAAATCCATAAACTTGTAATGTCATGGACTTGTTAATGACCTCTTCATCCAGGTGAATGACTATTTTGTCATTCAACACTTTACAATTTTAAATAGAATAAGTTTTGTAACATGATTATAGGAGGGAAGTATAATACATATGGTTAAGTAAGAATAATACTTATACAAGTATTCCACCAACCCTATATTATAATTATAGAGTATACTAATGGTTGACATTAAGGAGGTTGTAGATTCAACCATAGTAACTATCATGTTAATAATGTTAACCCTTTGGTCTTGCCATATTTATCTAAGTTTGATAAATACATACAAGAGGAAATAGTAACTAAATATTTTGATGAATGCATTATCTGGAATAAATGTTCTTAACTTAGAAATTATCACATATGAAGGTGAAGCCATTAAACTCTTAAGAGAAGTTTTATCAACGTAATTGTTAGACCTTGAAACTTTTATGTTGTACATTATTTTAAGGAATAGAATAATAGTCGATTTACAGTAGGTTATCTATCAGACCTAAGATAAGCTTTAGTATGCTTTGAATCAGTTGTAATGTAAATAAGACCTGGTGCATTAGCATGAGTATATCCCTATCAGTGGGTAGTTTAAAATTGGTAACAGCAAATTGTAAACCCCCTTATTAATACACTTTACGGAGTAAATGTATTTGTGCTTTCTTAAACGTAAACTTTTGATTTTACAACCCTGCCATTTCTTATTCTACTTGTAAGCAATTTTAATTAAAATCTTTTGACACTGACAACTATGATAGATATCAGACAGTTCAGTAATCTTAAGAAATATAAATCTACCTCTACTAGAAAGAAGAACAGTTAATGGATTTACCTCAATAAGCATTGATATGTGCTTAGCAACTATTGTCTTACTGAACTTTGATTTGCAACAAACTTGTACATAAAGACCTTAGTATTTTTTTTACATGCAGCAACCAATCTTCTTACCTGTAATCTGTAAGGATAGGAGAAATTTTTCTGCATTAGCTCGAAAGCTAAGTAAGCCCAGTTTTTCATGACAGCCCCACCTTATGGTCGCAAAAAGAAAAAAGTCAGTAAACTGAACAGAACTGTTCTATCACTTTACATAATTAACAGATGAATTCAATTAACAAGCTGTTAACATATAACTAATTTAAATGACTAGTTAACTGTATTTATGTTAATGTTATGCAAATTTCAAAATTTTAAATTTTTCGGAAATTTGGGGTTCTGACATTGTCAGCTGACAACGCTGTCAAAAAATGATCAAGTAAAGAGCCAACATAGCTTGTTGCTTTTGTTGTATGTACCTTGAATTTATGACGTCTCTTCGTGAATGAGAACAATTTATTTATTTATTTATTCTTGCATTGTCGCTTTGCAACATGTCAAACTTCATGTCACCAATAACTATAATATGCTCATTTTGATAAATGTCTTTTATCATATTATGCATAAAGGAATAAAGTTCTTGAAGCGGTGTATGTGGTGCAATATAAACATTTGCTAATTTGACAATAACCTTGTCAATTTGAAATCAAGAGATAGTTGTTTCATTCCAATCCATTGTGTAACTGCTCAATTTTTTTACTACTATGTTCCCTTTGTAACATGTGAGAACACCATGAATGCTAAATGCATATACATAGTAGTAGTTTTTTGCAAGTAGGATTTCATTTGGTAAGAAGTTTGTATGTGTTTCATGTAGGCATAAGATATCACTTTTCATTAAATTGTAGTCATTGACAATATTATCAATGTGCAATACCAAGCTTCATGTGTTTAGTGAGAAATATGAGCAAGTATCCTTTTTTCTGGTATTGATTGAAATCCATATTCAAATTGTAATCATTCTTTAATTTGAAGCATATCTATCTCACTAGAAACGTTATGTAAAACAAATAAATTTGTCTATTGCAATTTGTTTACAAGGCATAGTTTGTGCATATCTCGAACATGAGATAGTGCAATGTATACAAGTCCATGTTGTTTAACTCCTTTTGTATTGAATGCTACATTGTCCATTGTAAGGCCTTGTGACCTATGTATTGTTCATGTACATGCCAGTCGAATGGGAAATTATTCTCGAACAATATGGGCCCTATTCATTGATGTCATTTGTCTAGAGATTCTTGTGATGCATGTCCAGGTACATGGAATGTTAAGTGCAAATATTTGTTGCATTGTTTCTCATTGCATTGAGCCAATTGGCGTTGATTTGAATTCAATCCATACTGTGTATGTTGAAGAAATTGTCATTGATGCCAACATGGACTTGCAATGGCCCCATAGGTCGTCATTGATGCCACCAAGTCCCACATACAGTGCCTTGGACCCCTTACAAAGTGGGTTTGAGCCTTGGACCTCTTATAGAGTGGGTTTGTGCTTTGAAGCACCTTGTACCCAGTTGACAAGGTCCCTGTGCGCACAAGGATTGATCTTGAAGCCACCACCTTGTTTAAGATGTTGAAGACCCTGCTGAAGGTACTGAATACCCTAGAGATGATGTTGAAGCCCTTGTGGATGATTTAGAATCCCTTGATGGGTTTAAGGAGAATTAATGACCCATTCTGTGTTTATTCATGACTTGACAGTGTCATGGTACCCTAGGAGAAGGCCTGGAAACCCCACAAGAGGTAGCATGATGGATCTTGACCCCCGGAGGTCCTCTTGTGTGGTTGAGGTGGTTGAAGAAGCCCATGAAGCCCCTTGGCATGTCAAATAATCCCTTAGAACACCAAATGGGCGAAACGACCCATTATGTGTTCATTTGTGGTTTGCATGGTTATTGATGGCTTGATGGAGTCCTGGAAATTTTGAACATGGCCCTAAGACATGAGAAAGGCTTAGAACCCACTTATATGGTGGTGTCATGGCTCTTGGACACTTGGACACACTTTCTTGCACCTGACGATGACCTTGATAGCCTTGATGAGGTCATGGAGTCCATAGAGGTGGGCATATGACCTTCTTGCATATGGTGGCTTGGTCCTTATACCCTGGAAGGATTTTTTGGTAATCTTATGATATTTTTGCTCTTTTATTATGCTCTTGGAACCCTTGATTCATAATAAGGTGATTGGCACCCTTACGGTTATGAAAAATATGTCTTGGTTGATGATGGCACCTCTTGCATAATGGCAATGTGTGGGCACCCCTCACTTGAGTATTTGAGGTTCACTATTGAAGGTTTGGGTTAAAAAAAAACAAAATAAAAACATCACAACTCATACATCCCTACAAGTTGGATCCAAAAATTCCAAATAAAATTAAAATTAAAAATAAAAACATTTTTTTTGACAAATTGGCTCCAAAAGTATATGAAAAAACTAGTATAAATAAACAGTCGATGTCTTCAATTTTGCAAGAAGAATTCATGGATTTAACTATGTGATTTTCAGGTGTATTTGAATGAGGAAATTTGGATGGAACAATAAACTATGGAAAATGCAACATCAGACATTTATTTTACAGTCTAATTTTTACTTTTTTTTTGTCTGAAAATTCTGGTTGTGCTCTGAGGTCTTTTCATGGACTGAGGAAAACATACTAAAATCCCTTCAAACAGTCCAAAAATAGCATCCACCACATGATTTTGCAGTAGAGGAGCAGTCCAAAAATTAGCAGCAATCAATCCTTTTTTTGTGTTTTGGCAGCCCAGTTTTGGGTTTGCTTAGGGTTTCTACAATTGCAGAGAAATGGGAGCAGCCCCGAATTTATGGTAGCAACTACAACATGGTACCATGACATGTTTTTGAATAAGAGCAATATTAAACAAGTATGAACTTGTATTTGCAGCAGTCGAGAAGTCAAGGGTTGAAGAGTTGTGAAGGCAGTAGTACATTGATCTTTTATGATGGTTGGATTCTTTTCACCATCTACACAATCTCCATGATTATTTTTGCAGCAACAACTTTGAAGAAGGGTATGACCTAACCCATGAAGTGAATGAAGAGGGTGAAGTGTCAACAATTACAAAGAAGACAAACAACCCCTAAACAGTTCTCCAAGTTGGTTTTAAGGTAAGATAATGCATGCAACCATACAGTGGTATATTGATGAAGTAAACTCTATAATGATGCATACTACACATTTTTGGCATATATCAAGGTATGTTTTTATATGAATATATGAAGCATATATCATTGATGGTAAAGCATACAGAAGTAGATATATACAATGGTTGTTAGACAATGTTGTAGGTTGAATATGCACTGTATAGAACAATAGTGAGTGAATGGTTGACAAACAATAAAATATCAAGGTAGTGAAGTGTGCATATGTCCTGGAAGATGATATTACAGAACTAGATGATTTGTTCAGACATGATGCATAGATCTAGGTCTATGTTTTATTTTGAACCAGGATATGTGTACTCTATGCAAACTATATGTTGACACGTGCTTGATGATGATGAATGCTACTTTGGACACTTGATCCATTCTCCTTGATGATTCGCTACTTACTATGATGCAAACCCTATCTACTATATGATGATGATATGGCATATATATATACAATGATGAGGCATGAATATTTATAGTGATGATGTTATGATTATCTACACACTATGATGAATAACACTATGATGACATGATGATGATTCCTTCTCATGTGATGGCACCTTGTACACCATGATGATATATGATACACTATAAAGATGATGCATGATTGATGACGAATGACCAGTAGGTTTGACCAACAGAGTGATGAGTAGCGTTGACCAGTAGTAGTGATGAGCTGAGATTGATCAATATGACTAACAATGTTCATCAACAGAGATTGGACAGCATTGTTGACAGGCAGTGATGAGCATATTGACCAGAGATTGATTGGCAGTGTTGACCAGCAAAGTAATGAGCAGAGATTGATGTGCATAGCAGAGATTGGATGTGGAGCAAAGCCATATGCTTGCTTGACTTTGTCCTTTGAGTTGTGTTTGAAAATTCCTTTTGAACCGTTTAAAAGGCCATCGTCGATGGCATAATTTCCTTCGATTAATTCTACAAGCATATCTTGTTTCAGGAAAATTACAGATGGCAAGTTCATTTTATCATTTTGGTAGGAATTTTATTTCATTGGATCGAATTTTTTTATCAATTGATTCTAATGTATATGATTTTGATTAGACAAGTGCGAACTTTTTTTTGTTGTATTCAACATTTTTGTTTTTGTGAAAAAGGTATGGAAATGTTGGGCCATTTAAATAGTAAATGCCATAGTCTGCATGAAAACAAGTTCTAATTCTATTCAAGATGGATGCAGACATTGTCTCTTCTTGTCCCATTACTTTTGTGAGCTCAAAGTATTGGACATTTTTTTGTCTAGAATCTATAGCAAATTGTGTCAAAATGAAATTTTCGTATTCAAATATCCAAGAATCTCTTATAGGTTGTGCTTGACAAAGGTCTCCATAAAACATGAAATCAATATTTTCGAAAGGTGAGGTTAGAGTACATGATTTCTTGTAGCCTTTTGTCAATGTTACATACCGTTCGAGAACCAATTAGAGAGATCTCATCTATTAGTAA
Organism: Pseudotsuga menziesii; assembly: GCA_001517045.1. Lineage (NCBI taxonomy): Eukaryota > Viridiplantae > Streptophyta > Pinopsida > Pinales > Pinaceae > Pseudotsuga > Pseudotsuga menziesii. The sequence goes on from LPNX011179073.1 coordinate 364,814, forward strand.
TAGTTGAAGTAATTCAAATTCTTTACTCAATAGATCCAATGTGATAGATATTAATGGGAGCATGTTTGATAGGGTCAAGAGCAAGCAAAGGGATGAATGTATAGTTATCCCATTTGCATTGTGTGCAACTCTTCTAGTGAAAGAAGCTATGATCCCCTTTTTATTTAAGGATATATATGGAGGCATGTGTTCTAGAAGTGTAATAAACCATGGTAAATTGTTTTTGCTACAAATGTTTTGTCTATTCGTGTGCCTCTAGTCAAGAATAAACGAATTGGAGTAGTTGGATCATTTTTCTTTCTCATTATGATTTCTTTTGTTATTAATTGTTGCTATTTGTTGAGTTTTTTTCTAATGTCATATTTTTCTTCTTTGATCATGATGTATGGTTGTTTAATAGACTCAAAGGAAATATTAGAGCGAGGCCTATCATTCTTGATGTCATATTTTTCAACTACGGGGAAGTTGCTTTGTTCTTTTTCCAATATTTGAATCATAAATAGTTGTCCATTTCTTGCAATGATTTTAGAAGCTATGCCAATATCACCTCAATTTGTTTTTTATTTATCTACAAACTTTTTTTTAATGCATTCTATTAACAATTTTTGTGACAAGTATGCTTCGAACCATGTTTCATATTTTTTTGAAAATTTTCAATTTCTCTATAGGGAACAAACAACATATTTTCTCTCTAAAAAAGTTATATGGGCCTTAATGTTCAGTATATCGAATGTAACATATGACAGAAGCATGTTTTGTTTCTATGAGAGTAGAATTTTAACATGATAAATAAGAGGCATACTCAACCAAACATACATGTTCAAGCTCAACAGGTCTTGCAATAAACTTGTCAACAATTCAAGAACACTAATGTTTTGGGAATCATATAGTTCTTGTTGTGATAGCTTCATATTCTTTAGGAAATATGTTCTTTTTTCAACTAGTGCAGTTTTAATAAATATTTTTTTCCTAAAACTTGAGTACAATGGCAAGGAAAGAAAAAATATAAACTTTTCGTCTCAACATCTATTTCATGTTGAGGAGTGCATTTCCAAGTTTGTGAATTGTTTCAATTTTTCTGTCATTGTTAAATAGGCATTGTACTCTTATTTTCTTAAGAGAAAATGCCATGGTGTGATCCATTTTGTAATGTAAGAGCTACAATATGTTTCTTTAGCATAGGCATCTTAGATAAATTGTGCATATGTATTGGCATGGCACAAGGCCAATACCTATTTGGAGAATGCATTGATCTATACATTAGTTGGGTCTCTTTTTATGAAAAATAGGATGCAATAGGAAAGAGCACAAGAGAAGAATGAAATCTCCCCTAGTTACTATGATATTTTACAAGAACATATCAAAGGCCATGTTTTTAGGGTAGTTTTTTTGCTTTAAAATAAAAAATAGTTCTTTTCTTTTCTTGGTATTTCTATTATCTCTATTTTCCAAGAGATGCAAAATAACATTTTTGTCCATTGGAGGTAAATGGAAATTAAACCTTCAACTAGAATGTCGATATTTTTTGCACGTTTTGTATGATGATGGGTTTGAAACTTATCCAACTCATTGGTAAGAAGCAATGAATTAGAAAACAAATATCTATCAACAAACACTATTATATCACGTTCATAATATTGTCGGTAGTAGGGGATTTTTTTGCCAAAGCAATCCATGGTCATGTTCATTACCTCTACTCTGAAATTTAGGGATAAAGAAGTAGTCTTATATGTCTTCAAACAACTCATTATTACTTAGCATTAAATTTCGAAGTGATGGCATTATATGTTTATAGTAGTGGATACAAATGACAATATGTTGTCTTATCAATGATTCAAGAGTTTCATCAAAATTTGTTTTACCAACTTTTTCTAAAGACTTGGTTCTATTTTCTTGCAATGCATTACATAGAGGAGGCCAAAGATGTTCATCACTACTAAAAGTTACAAAAAAGGTTGGAGGACCAACTTGTCATATCATTGCAAACACATATTTTCTTATGTGTTCAAAGTAGTCAGGAGATGAGTGCACATGCTTCCGAGGTAGTGATAGGAAATCAGAGATTTCAATAATTTTTCAATGTTTATTCTATATTTAACATATTTTGGAATAAGGTTTTTCCCTTTTAGCTCCCCTTTCCGAATTGAAATCCAAGAAGAATTCAAAACTTGGTTGATGAGAATTTGAACCGCTTTAAATAAAATATTTGTGTTGTGTGTTGCAAAGTATTCAAAAGCATGTATAAGCTCCCATTGTGTTATTTGTTGATAAGAAAATCTATTTGTAATGACATTAGGTCGACTAGATCCAAAAAAAATATGGGGAAATTGAGTTCTTTAAAAAACTTGACTTGGAAAATGCTCAATAGTTGAAAACATTTGGAAGGTGCACTTTATATGATTTCATTGTCCAAGTCATCTATTAAGTGAGCTTGTCCATATCCATGTACGATTGTTTTAGATCCAATTTCCAACTCTTCGTCATTGTCACTAGAATCAACTGATTCTTATCTTCGATAAAGAATTACTCTATCTTTTAATGTTTTTTGTTGAAAATTTCTTCCCATTTGTCATTGAAAACAATGCCCTTATATCTATAAAGTGGAGTCTTCCACAATTCATTTAAAGCAAGCATAACATTACGTGGACAAACATTGTTAGATAAATAAGGTTTTTTGTATTCCAATTTTCTTTCTAACATCACTTCAATTGTCTTTGAATTTGGCAAAGTTCTAGGCAATGCCTTATGAGCTATATCCAAGTCTACGAGCACATTTAAAATTGTTCGAGTAAGTGCAATCTGAGGCTTTTTGTATCCTAGTTTTATTATTTGAGAAAAGGCTATCCTTTACAACCAATATTTCCTCCAAAGGTGTTAATGTCGCTACAAAATCTAGTTTTATATTACGTCGAATCTAGGAAGGTGTTGCAAGTGTAGGCAATTTTTCATTGCATAGAGCCTTTTTGCATTTTTTGTAGATTTCTTGGTTGACTTCAACGGTCTTCGAATCATCTTCAAATTTTAAAGATGCATAATTCAACATGACAATGTTGTTAATTATACCCATGTCTTTCTGGAATTACATATGTTCACAAATAGCACATGCATGGGTTGGTGTGCCTTGAATCAAGTCTAAATATGCTTTCACTGTAGTTGAAGATTTTGTGTGTCTCTTTTTTCTCCTTGATGGAGGATGTTATTGTTTTCATATTTCTTGTTTTAGATGTCACAATCTTCCAATCCTAGTGTCGTGAAACATGTAGGAACTATTTTTTGTTCCTGTGTTCGTTGTTTATTAGGAATATTGCAATTTTGCACTTTGTTTTTGTAATTTTTTATTTATTTTCTTGCAGATCTCTCTTTTCCACATAGTGTCTTTTACGTTTAGGTATGTGGTATAAACGTGTGGAATTTTTTACCCTATTTTTGTCATCAATATTTGTGCAGCGTGGGCTAATTGTAGTGTTTTTAGCATAAGCATCTATTTGCATTTGAATGCAACTTGCAACGTGGGCTAATTGTAGTTTTTTTAGCATAAGCATCTATTTGCATTTGAATGCAACTATCTATGCCTTTAGCAAATGTGCCTAGAGTTGCCTACATTTTTTCTTTTTGAAGCAATGGAAAAAAATGCATATGTGAAGTGATAATAACATAATGCATTATATAGAGTGTATTTAAAGAAGTATATGTTGAATGAATCCTTTTCAATTGTCTTGGACTGAATGTTCCAAATGTATATTTGATATTGAAGAATTTAGACAGCCACTGCAATGCAAATTCACTTCCCTCTAACTTTCCTTATCTATATAACATTGACAAATTGACAATATATTCTTCCCGATTAGAAATGGATTGCTCACTCATTATAGTCTCATCAACAAGATATATATTGAAGCAATTAATTTCCCTAATGTCATTTTCATTACAGAAATTATAAAAAGTGTGAATGTTTGAGCAAAAATGAAGAAGCTTGAACTTTAAAAATTTATATCAATCAATTTCAGCACATATGAATCTCATAAATCAGCCACATATGAATATATCAGCCACATATAAATCTCATAAATATATCAGCCACATATAAATTTCATTATAAATATATCAGCCGTATAAAATCCATCAACAATGAGAGACAAGATATACCATGGGAAAGCCCTCCAAATACGGAGGATGAAAAACCCAACAATTCTTTGAGTATGATAAATAGATTTGAAGAGAATGGTTTACAACACATAAGCATTTTTTCTGATAAGAGATATCACCTCAACAATAGAGAAGAAAGATCCAATAAAACATGATAATTAAACTTGTCAAGTGACCAACACTTTAATAACAAGTTAAAATACCTAACATGCAAAAGGTAGTGAATGGAAGGCTTAGGAACTCTCTTGGAATCCTTTCCTAGCACATACACAAGGAGGAGCTTAACTAGAATTCCCTCCATGCAAATATTAGCGCCCTTCCTAGTCATTGGTGTCAAGCTGGCACTTAGAATACTTCATCATGCACAAGGTATGCGCCCTCCTTTCCTCAATTAGATTTAACTGGATGTTCGCTGACTTGAACTGAATGTGAACTTGTTGAAATGAATGTGAACTGAGTTAAATGAATTCAATCTTCATCTAAGTGTATGACCATAAAGTTATGAGTCTAACTGAATGTCTTTGGTGCTTCACAATTAGTGCCATCCATGCTCAATTTCTATTGTTAACTTGTGCATGGAGCTTCTTAGTTAACTGATACATGATTATTACAACTAAGGCTTCAGCATAAGTCTTATCAATTTGAGTACACTTGGAGGAATACATAGGAAATTCAAATTCTTTCTCTTTCTCTATGCTTTATCTCATTATCATTAATTAATTAATGTGTGGTCCATATGTATATTAATTATTTATCCATCTTATCATATCATACTCAGAAGAATTATTCCATATTGATGATCATATATATTTCCCTGATTCATATAGTCATATGCTAAAGTAATTCACTCTAGGGGTATCTAATCCCTCAAGGAGACCTATAACACTCAGTGACCATGAATAGAAATATATCACATAGTATAACCCCATGACTTGATATGGCACAAATATAGAATTTGATACAACACAAGCCTACAGTCTTGATACAAAACAATACTTCAATATTGATGCAACACAAGATTCCAACCTTGATACAACACAAGATCTCAATACAAGCATCTCACCTCAATACATGAGGACATAAATAAGACTTGATACAACACAATGTCCTGACTTGATATAACACAAGTCCTTAACTTGATACAACACAATGTCCTGACTTGATATAACACAAGTCCTTAACTTGATACAACACAAGTTCCTTAACTCGATACAACAAAAGTTCCTTAACTTGATGTAACACAATTTTCTAACTTGATACAACACAAGTCTCAGAGAATGACTCCTTATTCTATACATTTAACACTCCCTCTCAGCGAGGCAGACATTCTTTGCCATACCAATCTTATTTCAGAAGTATCTGAACTTCATCATAGATAGAGCCTTTGTCAACACATCTACAATTTTCTAATCAGTATCTATATACTGAAGTTTCACAATACCTTTATGGACCATGTCTCTAATGAATTTATACTTCATTTCTATGTGTTTCAACTTGTCATGAAACACTGTATTTTCGAAAAGCTTCATACAACTATGGTTGTCACACCTAATCATTGTAGGCTCTATCTTTTCACCGAACAATCCTCCCAACAACTTTCTCATCCACACTGCTACTCTTCAATCAATACTAGCAACAATGTACTCAACCTCTATGGTACTTTGGGAAATTGAGCCCTTCTTTCTGCTAGACCATGAAATCATAGCAAAACACAAGCTAAAATTGTCTACAAATCCCCGCATCACTACAAATCATTAAAAAAATTGAATCAAAATCCACTCCATTATCATATCTCAAAGGATGTATGTGCCTACTTGTTTGATTCTCTACTAAGGATATATACTCTTGAACTTACTAAAATTTTCACTCTTGGATTTCATAAAATAAATCCAAGCCTTTTGGGAGAAATCATCAATAAAAAAATGCATAGTAGAGATATCCACTAAGGGAAGGGGATGACATGGGACCACATACATCAGAGTGCACTAAATGTAAAATCCCTTTAGATATTGTATGGCTACTAGAAAATTTATTTTTAACATTTTTTCCAAGTGCACATCCCCAACATAGACTATAATGCATAACATCAAAACTAGGCATACCTTTCACCATCCGTTGAAAACTAGGAAGTGCTATAAAGTGGAGGTAACCAATCATCATGTACCAAATATCACATGGGATGATAGTGTGATGTATCATGGCTGAAATATACTTTATTGGGACCTTGTATAGTCCTCCCTATCGAACTCCAATGACAACAACAATATCAATGTTCTGTTTTTTGCCGTAAGTATGCTTGATTCTCCATGAAGATGACTTGGAATCCCTTATCTTCAAGAAACGAAACTGAAAGTAGGTTATTCCTCAATTCTGGTACATAAAGAATGTCCTCCACATGTAGCACATCTCCTGATCTCATCTGGAAGGAAGTAGATCCAACTGCTTGGATTAGATAAGTGTAGTTGTCTCCCAACTCTGCCATGCATGCAAATTTCTTTTCCTTTATGTTGGATATTGCACCCTTGTATACTGACATGTGCTTGAATGCACCACTATCAATAAACCATGTATCCTCATTTTTTATGAGGTATACATATAGTGCCAAGACAAGGTAATACTCCCTCCTTGTCTCTTTCTCCTCAGGTGAATCTTTCTTGGAAGTTTCTTTTATGGAGGAAGAAGCATGGACCCTTCCTTCTCTTTTTTTTCTTGCATGGAAATATTGTGCAAAGTGGCATGAATTTTGACAATAGAGGCATAGAAGTTCTTATTTGTCAAACCCTTTATTTTTCTCTTTCTTCTTTTTACAACAGAACTTCTTAGGAGCAAATGACTTTCTCCCTTTCTTCATTCTTTCCATGAGGGAAAGATTCTCCTCTTTAGTGCTCATTACCTTTCTTTGGATGCACCCCTCTCCTTGAATGCAATAATGCCATAATCTCTCAAAGTTAGGTAGCTCTTCCCTTTCGTTTACCGCAACTAAAAAAATTTCCCATGAGGAAGGGAGCCCATTGATGGTATTTTGAAGAAGGCCATCCTCATCTGTCACCAAACTGATGCTTGCTAGTTGATCTCTCATTTGTGGAATATTTGCGAAGAATTATTTCGCATCTTTCTCCATCTTTAGGTTGCAAAACTTGTTCTTCACGTCCCTCTTTTGATTAGGGTTGTTCTTCTCAAACAAGTTCGTGACTGTGTCAAAATACTCCTTTGTCATCTTCAATGGTGTCATCATCAACATACGATTATCCTTCGCGGAGTCGTATATGATCCTCTTTTCCTTTTCTTGATTATTCTTGCAATTTAATCTTGTTGCATTAGTGGTAGGATCCCCTACCATCGAAGTCATGAATTAATCAAGATCATGCTCCTCAAGAATGCTTAACACTCTTTCCTTCCATGTGTTGAAGCTTGAAGTCCCTTCAAGGTGGTCTTCTGGTCGAATGAAGATTGAAGTCATGGATGCAATATTTTTCTCAACTCTTCAAGACCACGTAGGCTTTAGTTTGCTGCAGAAAACTAAGCTCCTTCACGCCCTATTCTCTGTTACCATGTGAATGTTTGAGCAAAAACAAAGAAGCTTGAACTTTAAAATTTTATCAATAAATTTCAGCGCATGTGCATATCAAAAATAAGCAACATATAAATATCATAAATATATCATCCAAATATAAATTTCATAAATATATCAACCTCAAAAATGAATCAACCATGAGAGACAAGATATAAGCTATGAAAACCCTCCAAATATGGAGGATGAAAAACCCAACAATTCTTTGAGTATGGTAGATAGGTTTGCAAAGAATGGTTTACAACACATAAGCAGATTTCTCAATAAGAGATGTTACCTTAGCAGTAAAGAAGAGAGATCCAAAACACCATGATAATTCAACTTGACAAGTGCCCAACACTTCAATAACAAGTTAAAACACTTACCATGCAAAAGGTAGTGAATGGAAGGCTCAAGAACTCTCTTGGAATCATCTCCTAGTGCATACACAAGGAGGATCTTAACTAGAACTCCCCCCATGCAAACATTAGCACCCTTCCTAGTCACTAGTGCCAAGTTGACACTTAGAATACTTCATCATGCACAAGATATGCACCCTCCTTTCCTTGATTAGATTTAATTGAATGTTAATTGAATTGAACTGAATGTGAACTTGCTGAAATGAATGTGAATTGACTGAACTGATTGTGAACTAACTAAACTGGACTCAATATTCATCTAAGTGTATGACCATAAAGTTAGGAGGCTAATTGAATGTCTTTGGTGCATCACAATTAGTGACATCCATGTCGAATTTCTATTATTAACTTGTGCATGGATATTCTTAGTTAAGTGATGTGTGATTATTACAACTGAGGCTTCAACATAAGTCTTATCAATTCGAGTACACTTGGAGGCATACATAGGCAATTCGAATTATTCTATTTCTCTATGCTTTATCTCATTATCATTAATTAATTACTGCATGGTCCATATGTGTATTAATTATTTATCCATCTTATCATATCATACTCAAAAGAATTATTCCATACTAATGGTCATATATATTACCCCGGGTTATATAGCCATATGCTAAGGTAATTCACTCTAGGGGTAGCTAATCCCTAAATGAGACTTATAGCACTCGGTGACCATGACTAGCAATATATCACATAGGATAACCACATGACTTGATACAACACAAGTCTAGACTTTGATACAACACAAGTCTATAGTCTTGATACAACACACGACTTCAATATTAATACAAAACAAGAACATAGTACATGCATCTCACCTCAATACATGAGGACATTAATAGGACTTGATACAACACAATGTCTTGACTTGATACAACACAAGTTCTTGACTTGATACAACACTAGTCTTGGAGAATGTCTCTCGATGTTGTATATTTAACAAAAAGTTCATGCAATTGTCTTTCACAAAGAAGGAACATCAAAACATGACATCAATCTGCAAATTTATTCATACAATGAGTCATGGCAATCATTGAAAATAGAATCAAGCACATAAAGCTATTTTTTGGATAGTGCTTCTTTAATTGACAACATGTCTATTTGAATAGTTGAAGCATCATTTCCAAGATTACATGTGATTGGTGATTTTGGCATGAGTTCAATATTTTGTCTTGATTTATATGACAATAGTGGCTCAAAGTGCCCACATGATATGGCCTAATCATGGAACAAAAGGCTATGTTCATATACATTGGCATTAATATTGAAACACAAGTATTTTTTTATTTTCAAATAACCAAACAAAGATCAGAAATTTTAGCTATTTTGAAAACCATTTGATACAAAACAATGTCATCCCAAATACCAAGTTATGAAGGATTTTGCAAGTTAGACACAAACAAAGACATTCTATGCAAATATGCATTTGTATATTTTACACCATGCAATTCTTCTAGGAAATATTTACTCAATTATGTTCTCGTTGAATGAAGAGCTTTAGTCTTGGAAATTCAAACTTGTCCTAAATTGATTTACTATACCTTGTCTTATTTCAATAAACAAATAAGTAAAATGTATCGATACTGCAAGTGCATTGAACAATCAATCTCCTAGATGATAGTACAAAATTTTCAAGCGAAACAGGTTGTGAATAGCCAATAGATGATCAATCTCCTGCATATCTGGTCCTTGAATTCCAAAAGCATTCATTCAATTGAAATAAGCTCCTTTGTCAAATTTTCTTCTTCTTGATCAATAGAAACCATTTTTCAAAAGAATGAGGATCAAATAGTGCACATTCTATGTACCAATTGGGAATTGGAACCAACAAAAACTAGAGGAATAAAGCAATAGTTCTTATATCAATTATATATGTTCTTGGAAAATGCAACAAGCAATAGTTCTTCATGAAAAGAACAAATTTGTATATAAAAATTGGATATGATGGCACAACTTTTTATATGAAAGAAAAGAAAGAATCCTAGCAAGAACTCAAAAAAACTAAATCAAAGCATATATCTATAGGGGGGAAGGAGAAATCAAACAAAGCACAAAAAATGCAACAAACCTTGTTGCAAGGTTGAAGAACAATCTTCATCATGCTTTGAAAACAAAGATTCAATAGTTCACCAATGCCTCTAGAAATATCATGGTATTTTTTGACAAAGAAGTAAATGGAGGCAGACACTAACGATGCACTTATGTTGATAGCTGCTATATATCCGCCACAATATCAAAGAATTATTCAATTCAATACATTGTATTGACTGCTATCTAAAATCAAATTTCAAAGGGCATTACAATTGACAAAACAAGATCTAAGGCGACTATCCAAAATATACAAATTGTCGATTGCACCAAGATAGAAAGAGTCAAGGCCTTAACATGGATATGTTTAAAAGTTTAAAACAATCATTGGAATATGTTCTAATATGGTTTCTATGTTTTGATAGTCCTTTGCAAAGAAGAAAACACTGGGAAAAACGTGCTATACCACTAAATAACCAAAATATTATAAAGAATTTGCAAAAGATACAAAATATCGTGTGCATCAACGTGCTATACCACTTGCTACTTTTGCTTTGTCCCTTGGAAAATAGAACCAAGATGAAGAATACTTCATCCCGCATGCTCTTATTAATTCAAGAAGCTTTGGCCACATATTGCAAGAAAACAATAATTACTTTAGGGAAAGTTGAAGAGGAATCTTCATTATGCTTTGGAAACAAAGATTCGATAATTCACCAATGCCTCAAGTGATATCATGGTCTTTTCTTACAAAGAAGCAAGTGGAGGGAGACACACTAGCTATCCACTTATGTTTATAGCAACTATATATCTACCATACTCAAGGAATTCTTCAATTCAATACATTGCATTAACTGCTACCTAACATCAATTTTCAAAGTGCATTGCAATGGAAAAAACAAGATCTAAGGCTATTGTCCAAAAGATACAAATTATCAATCACACCAAGAAAGCATGAGTGAAGGCCTTAAAAAAAAAGTTTTAAAATTCTAAAACATTCATTGCAATAGGTTCTAATAGTGTTTTCCATGTTTTCGTTGATGAGCAAAGAGGAAAACACTAGGAAGAACCTTCTATACCACTAAAGAACCAAAATATCCTAAAGAATTCGATAAAGATCCAAAAAAATCTTGTACTTGAATGCACTATATCACTTTCTACTTTTGTCTTGTCCCTTGAAAAAATAAAACCAATATGAATAAGATTTAATCTACATGATCTTGTTGATAAAACAAGCTCTAGCCACATAGTGTAAGCAAACAATAATTGCTTCAGGGAAACTAGATCAACAGTGAAAAGCACAGGACTTATTGAATATGTAAAAGAGCATATGCAACAATCTTGACTATCAAATATCTTGTCAAAGAATTCAATGATGAAGTTCTACCATATACCAAATTCATGGGTACGTTTTTTTTATAATTTGTATATGGAGAAAAAGGATACAATAAGTACTAGGCCAAGAATATTGATTTTGACCTCGTTTCAAAATCCAATGAGAGCAAGCAAAATGGTTCTAGTACTGGTTTGTCTTTGCAGGTATTCTTATTGGCTATCTCAAACATTTGTAATTGTTGATTTCTACCACCTTAAGCCATAGCAACGGTCCAAATCAGTTTTTGCAATTTTGCTTATGCAATTTGCAGCACAAATCTCGATAAAAAATTTGCTCAACTTTGTTATCAAGCTGGCAATGGAATTGCATCACTCTAAGGTCAAAATCAAAGGTAATTTATGAGAATCAATGAGTTCTATATGATCTAGCTACAAAATTATCCTATTCATGTTTGTATTTCATGCTTAGTGCATGAAGTTATTGTTTATGGCCTCTGGTTTTCTAGCCACCATTTTCTTTGCAAGGAATGCCTACTTCTCCAGTAGTTTCAACAATTCCCATGCATGTTGTTTGGACTTTAGTTCAAGCTCTCTATTTTCAATTGTTGACTCACAATTATACTTATTGACTAGTTCAAGCACTTTTAATTGTTGTTTTCTATCAATATAAGACAAAGTGCTTTAGCTTATACTAGCAAAATCCATAGCAACAATCCAATGTTTTTTTTTTTCCAAATTTTCCAATGCACTTTGCAGGGCCAATGCCAAACAAAAAAATTGTTGAACTCTGTAATAAAAGTATAAAAGGAGGTGCATCACTCCAAGGTCAATATCAAAAGAAATTTACGAGAATGGACAAGTCGTCAAGTTCTATACAATCAAGCCAAAGATCCATCTGAACCCTATTTGCATTGCATGCCTAGTTCAAAAAGTTAATATTTGTGGCCTACGGTTTTCTAACCACTATTTTCTTTGGAAATGATACCTACTTTTCAAACAATTTGCAATTCCTACGAAATATGTTTGGATTTTTGTTGAAGCTCTCTATTTTTTTGATAGCCTTTGTCTGATTTCCAAAAAAAAAACAAATAAGGTTACTAGTAGATTTTATTATCCATATAGTTATATAAAAAAAGAGCATAAGCTTGACCCTTGGTGGCACCATTGGAAGGGTAGCAACGATTCTACCTTCAATGTGAGTGAATAAAATATCATAATATTAACTAACATGGGGAAAATGGATTTTGTCCCTTAGTTCGTAAAGACATGGATAGAAAACATATTTATGAAATTAAACTCTAAACAATACAAAATCTTAATTTTGTGCACATGCTATTTAACATTAATAAGCATAACACTATCTATAACTTTTGCGACCTCTAGGCTTACAATATCTATACAAATAAGCATATACCAATGGCAATATTTAAAACATGCCACATCAAGAACAATTTTGGACAAGAGTCATATCAGTCTTACAAACTTTATATTTAAGCGTACTGAAGATATGACATAAAAGGCTCTATAGCTAGAGAAAACAACATACCAAAACAATGTTAAAAGAAAAATGATAAGAAATGATACCAAGACTAAAGGGCCAAACCCATAATTATTGATTCAAAAATCTTCTCAAAGGCTACTGTAACAACTTACATGTATCATTGGCAATAATTAAAAGAAGGTGCACAAATAGCAATTCTAGAGGAGAGTCACACTACAAACTTTCTAATTATATATTAAAGTATATTGAAGATATTGATTAGAAGGATCTATAGTTAGATAACACAACATGCCACAACACCATTAAAACAAAAATTACACAAGGATGGGAAAACATATTATTGAAATTGGTCACTAAGCAACACAAAATCTTCATTATATGTAGTTGTTATATAACATAATAGATACAACATTACTAGTAGTTGATGTAACCTCTAGGATTGCAATGTCTATACAAAAGAGCACGAATGGAAATAATTAAAACAAGCTACACCAATAACAATTTTAGACGAAGGTCACATCATAGGCTCACAAATTTTATATTCAAGCATATCAACATGCCAACCACTGAAAAAATTATTCATAGAATCACAATTTTTATAGTAAATTTACAATTGCATTCCAACCACTGCTTGCTTTAATTCCACACGTTTAAACAAAACAATTCCATAAAACACACAAAGATCACTATACATGATTAACCAGGATGCCCAATAACAAATTATTTTCCCTATAGATATTCATAAAAAAGGGGAATACTTTTTACAATATAGAAGTGGTTAAATTGAAACCTAGGGCCAAATTACTAAACTGTCATAAGCTTGACCCTTTGTGGAATCATTGGGAAGGTATAAATGATTCTATCGTCAATTTGTGTGAATAAAATATCATGACAATAACTGACATAAAAAAAAGTTGGACCTCGTTCCTTAGTTCATAAGCACAAGGATTGGAAAATATATTACTGAAATTAATCACTAAACAACACAAAATATTCGATATATGCAGGTGCTATATAACATAATAGATACAACATTATTGATCATTTATGCAACCTCCATGCCTACAGTGTCTATATAAAAGAGCACGGTTGACAATAATTAAAACAAGCTACACCAATAGCAATTTTAGATGAGAGTCACATCATAGACGCACAATTTTATATTTAAGCATACATAAGGTATGGCATACAAGCCTTCATAGTTTTAGACCAAACAACATGCAACAACATTGTAAAAAGAAAAAATAGAGGAGATGCCACTAGCACCAAAGGGCCAAATCCCATAATCACCGAGTCAAAAACATTTTTTTAAATCTTTTTGTAACAGTCTAAAGGCACCATTGGCAATAATTGAAACAAGCTATACCAATAGCAATTTCAGGTGTGAGTCACATCACAGTCTTACTAATGGTATGGCTTAAAAGAATTTACAACTAGACAAAACAATGAGCCATAACAATGGTAAAAGAAAAACTATAAGATATGTGACTATGATTGAAGGGCCAAACCCATAATTATTTCACCAAAAACGTTGTTAAAGGTCGCTCTAACAACTTACAAGAAACCCATCAAATTTCATATCCCCTAGAAACCATGCCCATCCTAGCAATAAAACTCTAAAAAGTAACATGATAAGAGATGTCAGGCTAGGACCAAAGGGTCGAACCCGCAATTACATAGTCAAAAATGTTTTTGAAGGTCGCTATGAAAGTCTACATGCACCATTGGCAATAATCAAAACAAGCTATACTAATATTAATTCTAGGTGAGAATCACATCACTGTTTTATTGAAGGTATGGATTAAAATCCTTTACAATTAGACAAAACAATATGCCATAATACTGGTAAAAGGAAAAATATAAGAGATTCCACTATGATCGAAGGGCAAGTTCAGTGTGACAACTTACATGAAACCCTTCAAATTTCATAGGCCATAGAAATCACACCCATATCAGCGAATAGTTGCCATATGCCAGCCCCCAAGTATTCCTTGTGTCAACAAAGCAACAAAAGGAAGCAACATACATGGAACATGTCACATGAAGACCAAAAAATTCTCTCGGAACTGCATTGGCACAACAACCACGAACCCAAACAAAAACCAAATCAGAAAATGCCCCCTTACCTCAATATTGCCAAACCACCACCGGCGCTACTGCCTCTACTGTTGCTTCTTTGTCCACGAATCCAACACACACCAATAACCCAATCTCTAGCCCTTTGCACAACACGATCACCACATGAATCACTAATAGCACAACTACACTTCCTTCACTCCATAACCATCAACCAAAGCCAACAAAAACAATCACAAAGCCCTAGATATTTGTGCTCTTGTGCCTACATTAATATGCATTAACATAACTGTGCATTAAAACTCACTCCATCTGCAATAATTTCCCATCTGAAACCAGTTCCATAAGAAACACTTTCGACTGGAAACCAATTGTAGAGCCAACACCCTGTAGTGGTTGGGGAGGCACATTTAGGAGCTTCCAGGCTCGCCACTCTTTGAAAAATCCTCTGCACACCAAGTTCACAACAACAACGACACCTAGAAAACATGTACCTTCTCGCATCTACATCCAGATGCTTGCACTTGCACCTGGGTCGATGTAGCTGCACAGACGGATCATAACACCAAAGTCAACCCACTAACGTAATCCTATTCCAAACCCTTAAACTGATGTTAGGTCCCTGACACCCAATGAATAATAAACATATTATCTTTTGCAAAAATATAAAATATTAGACCTATGTCAAAACTACAGGGAAGGAAATTTGTCTTCCATACATGCAAACTAATAGAGCCAAAATGACCCATATAAAATCATGAAAAAATTGAGACATAAAAAAGTTGATATCTTATTATTTTAATTAAATAAAGTAAAAAACAAAAGTTATTTATCTTCTTTACTATATTCAAATAACAACTACAAACAAATTAACACACCTCTATCTTACTTATCATATTTAAATAACCATTAATAAATCCATTGAAATAAATTGGTTAACACACCCTCTCATCATGCAAATAGTCTAATTCAAACACGGGTTTTATATCAAAAATGATACAACTCACACAAGTTGATCTAACAAAAATATAAACCATGAATTATGTGGAAATATGTAAAAACAATAAAAGCCAAAAATATAAACCATGAACTATGTGGAAATATGTAAAAACAATAAAATCCATGAAGTATGTGAAAATATGTAAATTCCCAATAAATGTTTTGCATGGCTCTGCCTCTATCCAAAAATTCTCACTTGGGATTTGTTGCAGAAACGTGACATCATGGGCTAGGTAGGTGTTTCTTGTGCTCATCTGATCATGAATCCGTTGATCATATATTT
The DNA here is from genome assembly GCA_001517045.1 of Pseudotsuga menziesii. Lineage (NCBI taxonomy): Eukaryota > Viridiplantae > Streptophyta > Pinopsida > Pinales > Pinaceae > Pseudotsuga > Pseudotsuga menziesii. The sequence continues at coordinate 381,151 of LPNX011179073.1, forward strand.
GGTGAATGTGCTCTCTTTTAGACATATTGGAGTTACATTTGTCTCCACTTCACAACCAATGCTAGTTGGGACCAACCATGCTTGCCAGAAAGTATTGGAATCATTTTAAAGAAATCTTCCTTGTCGATGGATGTAATTTTAGCATCTTTATGGGTTGTATGGAGGACACGCAACGTGATTCTCTTTCAGAATGAAAAGCCATATCCATATACAACCAGTTTAAAAGCAATTGGTTGGCTTCACTCGTATGGATCTATGGTTCCAAAGGCATCGGGCAGGAGCGTGGTTTTTCCAACGATTGACCAGCAAGGAATTGTGGGTTATTTCGATGGAGCTGAGCAGGGAGGCACTTGTGGTGCAGGTATGGTCATCAGATTAAGTCAAACACTTTCTTACATAATAAAATTCAGTGTTGGATTAGGAACAAATACAAAGGCAGAGCTTCTTGCGCTCTGGTATTATTGTTTTTCACCAAAGTTGAGGTCTGTCGCCGTGTACCAACAATTAAAACCTTGAGTATAACCTTCCAGGTTCTGAGCCTATGCCAGGTTAGAAATCCCAAAGTCAGCAAGATAATCCCTAAGGTCCTCTGGTAAATGATACGAAGAGTCGAGGCCTGCAATCGAATCAACTCCCAGGCGGATTTTCAAACCATTTCCAACCTTCCAACCAAGCTAACAAGTAATCCAAGACAATATCCTTATAAATCCATTCCAGAAATATGAAGTTCCATTGACAATGAACTTCCGGGATCTGATCCAATCCTCCAAAGGTTTGTTTTTAATGTACTTATATGTTATAATTCGACTAAAAATGTCATTCCCCTTAAGTAGCAGCCACATATTCTTCAGCCTAAGTGAGATCCCAAACCATTCCAAGTTCTTAATATCCTAGCCACCGCATTCAATTGGGGATGAAATAGCTTCCCAACTAGCCAAGTGATATTTCTGATGCCCATCAATGCTCTCCCATAGGAAGGAAAAGATAGCTTTCCTCAGCATATTCAAAATAGATTGTGGACATCTAGCCAGGGCAAACCAACACACAACAAGTCCAGTGAGAACTGATCTAATAAGAACAATTCATCCACCAAGAGATAGTAACCGGTATGACTAGTTCTTAATCTTATTTTCAAACATTTCCACCATCCATCTCCAGTGAGATGATCGATACCCCAAGGGTTTAAGGCGATAACCCAAGTATTTGAAACCAGTTTGGATAGGTGCCATATTGTAGGGAAGGAGCTCAACAATTTGGCTCTGAATATCTTCATCAACATCCTGAAAAAGAAAGGAAGACTTTTCAATGCTGACATCCATACCCGTAGCAGAGCAAAATAGGTCTAGGGCATCTTTATATGCTTTCCATTCATTGATAGTAGCAATACCAAATAAGAGGACATCATCAACAAATAACAGGTGAGTAATAGACAGATCATGAGAGTACTGGAATCCTTTGATGAGACCTTTTTGCTGAGCATCCAATATAATCCTGTTGAGACTTTCAATAATCAGGATGAATAGTAAGGGAGATAAGGGACAACCTTGACGAATTCCTCTTATGGCTGGGAAAAAATCAGATGGCGTTCCATTGACTAAGACTGCAAAACAAGCATTAGTAACACAACCCATAATCCAATTCACACCAATCAGAGGTATGCCAATATGGAGAAGCATAAGTCTCAGAAAAGTCCAATTAACCCTATCAAAGGCTTTGACCAAGTCAAGTTTTAACACCATGACATTAGAATTCTTGGTTTTAATAGAGTGCAATATTTCCTGGGTTATGCCAACAGGTTCTATAATTCTCCTATCCTTCAAAAAAGCAATTGTTGAGCTGATATAGTCGTGTTCAATAATGGCTTCAGACAAAGTGCTGCAATCTTGGAGATGACCTTGTAAACAAGGTTGCATAATGAGATAGGGCAAAAATCAGCAAAGGTAGAAGGCTTTTCACACTTAGGAATCAGAGTCAATAATGTTGAGTTTAGTGAACCAGAAACTTTCCCTCCAGTTCTAGCTTGTTTAGCAACCAAGACTAGTTCCTCCCCAATGAGATCAAAAAAAGCCAAGGAGAATTCAACCGGCCATCCATCTAGGCCAAGGCTTTTATCTTTCTTGAAGCCCTTAAGAACAACTTCCACTTCTTGAATAGTTATAGGCTCCAGGAATCGGTCTACATCCTCTTTCTTTGTCAGAGGGGGATAGCCTAATCACCTTCAGTTGATTAGAAATATTTGTAGTTCTATCATCCTCAAATAGATCACTGAAATGATGTTTCCCAAGTTGTTTTAGAGGTGCATCCTCTAGGACCATGTTACCATTCTTATCATTTAGGGACCATATAGCTTTAGAATTTCTTCTTGCAGATGCATAGGAGTGAAAAAACTTAGTATTTGCATCCCCTTCGCTTATCTAGAGCACTCTGCTCCTTAGTCTCAGAGAAGTGATCTCATGAGCCCAATATTTACCTTTCCTATCTTGTAGAATTCTAAGCCTATCTGAATTCACTGTTGACAGTAAACCAAAGTCCTTATGTAAGATGTCAAAGATCTCATCATTTATATCTAATACCAATTGTTTCCTTTCACCTGTTTTCTTCCTTTCCCAACTTTTAACCGTACTCTTGAGTCTACCCAGTTTAAGCGAGAAAGAGTCCAAATGATTTATAGGACCCGAGGTCAGAGGATCCTTCCAAGATGTAGTAACCAAATGAGAGAAGTCATCTTCCAAGAGCCAAGCTCTATTAAATTTAAAGGGATAACACTAGGCAATAAGTCTCGAGCCCCATTCCAGACAGATAAGGTAATGATCAAAGACTTCTGAAGGAGTATCCCAAGATCTATAGCAGGCAAGGCTAGGGAGGAGATAGTCAGATAATAAAAACCGATCAAGTCTTTTGCTAATGCCTGCATCCCCAAAATGACCATTCCTCCAAGTAGGTCCATGATAGTTCATTGAGAGATCAACCAGATTGTTATTAGTAATAAGCTGGGTGAAGTAAGAAGCCAAGGGGTCAGACCTTTCTTGAGTACCCCAAACTTCAGAAAAGGAGATAGTGAAATTTAGATCACCATCCAGGAGTAAGTTGGGTAAGGATAACAAACCACCAGCCAAAATGTTATTCCAAAATACAGTTATCTGGGTATAAGGCCCGTAGCAGTTAATAATGGAAAGGATTTCAGAGATCCCCTTTATGCTAGCTTTGAGCACAATACCGGCAATTGAGTAATAGGCCTTGTAGCGAACCAGGAGAGGGTTCCATCCTGCAAGGAGACCACCAGAAAGTCCTGCAACATCTAGTGCATAGAACTCCCACCCAAGTTTTAATTTTGAAAATAGCAAGAGTGACTGAGAATAATTGCACATAGTTTCTTGAAGTAAAATCATGTCCGAATTAAGATCAGAGAACAGTGAGCCTAGGGATTTTTGTTTGGAAAGCCCTCCAAAACCCCGAATATTCATGGATAAAATTTGCATGGGGAACCCGACTCTTCAGGTGTGCTTGCTCTAAGTACCTGTGATGTGGATGAAAAAGAACGAGACTGTCTGGCTACATTCTCTAACCACAAAGAGATAGGGGTATTGTTCCCCAAATTTCCGAGTCCACTGAGGAAGGCTTCTTAGCCTTACGGATGGTCACGTTTTAATTTATACGAATGGAGTCCAAGGGGAGCGTGGAAGGAGAAATAGGGGATTTGTCAGAGAAGATCGAGAGGGAGTTTAGGAGAGAGGGATCCATGAACATGGGCTCTTCTTTGGGACTAGACGGTAAGGTGTTCACAGGTGAAGCAAAAGTGTCAGGTGATCAGAGAGAGGTATGGGAAGCAAAGGGAGATGGGAGTAAGGGATAATGTGCCAGAGTAAAGGGGGGAGACCCCTCCTCCGGAGGATCATCAGAAGAAGTGTGGGGCTCCAAGACTGAGTGCTCCAAGGGCATAACTGAAGTCACAGGACGAGAGTGACGAACACATACTTCTATGTCTTCAATAAACATGAGTTCGCCTTTGGATAGTCCTTCATAAGGTGTTGGTGAGGAGGAAATGTAAATATCCTCAGGAGAGCGAACCAAGGGTTCCAAATGGGGTTGATTGTCATCAGGAGAGGGAGAGACAGGACCAAGACTAAGAACAAAACCCCTCTTAACCGGACGACCCTTGTGGAGAAGAGCACAGGAATTGCGCAAATGCCCAGTCTCATGGCAGTGGTTACACCTGAAGGGCATGTTCAGGTAATCAAGCCTCTGAGTAATAACATGATCACCACAGACAATCTCAATCTCAAGAAGTAATCCATTAGATATATCAAGTTCAACCAGGACCTTTGCTGTCCGCTTGTCAAATAACAAATGAAAGTCCTTTTCAAGGAGAACAAAGTGCCCAATCGAGTTAGCCAAGCCTATGAGAATATCTTTATTCCACAGAGGGAAGGGTAATGCAAGAAAACCCACAAGTGTCGAATAGTGACCATTTTTGTAAGCGGATCGAAGCCAGTATGCCAACGGTTCAAGACTAAGGAACCCTTCTAGATAGTGCAAAGATTCTCTAAGATGCAGGTGGCATCAATCTCTTCAATAAATACAAAAACCAGCCAATTATTAGCTAAAAGACTGACAGTGGGCACATAGTGAATTATAGGCTTCCAATGAATGGTCGCCCACTCGACCCATTTTTCCTTTGTCAAGGCGCAGTACTCCTGCCTTCCGATAAGGGCTCTACGACAAAGGGTTTCAACCTTGTCCATGTATACATCGCGACCCAATACAAACTGGCGTTTTAGGTCAAGAGCCTTAAGCAATTTTTCTTTCCGGTGGGCACGTCCAAGGTGCTATGAACGGCCCATCATAGGGCCCCCACTAGTCTCCAAGGAGGCACAAGGGTTACCCGAGGTTGACAAAAGGAAGCCCGAAGAGACTAGGGTTAGGTCACTGTAACCCTCGAGAGAGCCAACAATCAAGACAGACAATAAGGACTTCCACCCAAAGAACCTGAGACAAGCTGTGGCTAAGAACTAAAGGACCAAACCCCATGAACAACAGAAAACAGGTTCAACCAAGGGCAAAAACCTCACAGGCAGCCAATCAACAACTGTCAAGGTTAAAACAAGAGGTGAAGGCTGACAACCAAGGTTAGCGACAGAACCCAAAACTGAGAAAAATAAGCAAACAGAAGGCAAATTCCTACTTTTTAATCATGGTTGGTACTAACCCTCAGGAATCGAGGGTGAATTCCATGTGGGGTGGCCGACATATAAGCCCATAAACCCTTAGAATAAGCGTTTACACCAAGCCCCAGACCTAGCACAAGGAAAAAAATAAAAAACAGTGCAGTGGAAGAGTACCTGCTCCAGTTCTCATGATTATGTTGGGTGCCGCAGACCACTCAAGTCGACCATAAGCGACATCACCCATCAAATCCGAAATCCATGCTAAGGAATGATAAAACACAAAGTCTTCGCCAAACAGTTCGTTGAGACCACTCAATCTACCAGCCATAGTGAGAGGACAGGAACCGCACAATAACTCACAATAACTGGGTCAATCAACGTGCATGGATAGTAAAACCCCAAAAAGTGGCCGGCTCAGCCCGCAAGACAACCATACCAATATACTCCATGCCATAGGAACCGGACCGTGACCAAAAAACAATTACATGCCGACAAGCAACAAAAAACCACTGGTGCAGGGGCTCTAGACTGTCAATGCAACCCAAAAACAAGCGTCGGGACGATTACCACCACCGAAAACCAGTCACACTAGGTGCAGGCGGCGCTCCAACCGCCCTCAACCACCGACCGAACTAAATACATATAGATATATATCGAAATGTAAATAGCATTCTATATTTGGCGACTCAATCCTCACAAGCCTTTAATTGTCTCAAAGATAATGTGGCACACACCTGTAATTAATATTGTAGCCTTCTCCTACTCACAGACAATATATCGATGTGTCAAAAGGTTATACAAACTTTAATATTCTGTAGTAATTCAAGGTGGCCAAATTGTTCATGGCATTCCCTCAAAGATTGAATCTCTTACTGCAATGGCAGTTACAGTACTGCCACGCTCTTCATCGGCCGCTTTCAAATTCAGAAATCAAAAGCATTTCTTCAATTATTCTCTCACTGGGTATATCCACCAGGCCACCTTCACTCCTGAAGTCCATTTCACGCAGATACCCATCTGGGAACCACACACGCCGAACTTAAACTCTGTAAGCAGGGATTCAAAATATGCCTTGATTTTGCAGGAGTGTAACGGCATAAAAGGACTGAAACAAACACATGCGCAATTGATTATCAATGGTCTTGAACATAACACCTTTTTGGGAACTAAGGTTGTGAGCATTTATGGTATGTGCTTCAGTCCAGAGGATGCACGCCTACTGTTTGACAGATTGCAGGATTCAAATGTGTTCTTGTGGAATGCCATGATTAGAGAGTATGCTAGAAATGGATTATCTCATGGGGTTCTTCAACTGTACAACAGAATGCCGAGAGAAGGCATATATCCAGACAATTTCACTTTCCCCTTTGTGCTCAAAGCGTGCGCCAGCCTTTCGGCTTTGCAAAAGGGTAAGGAGATCCATTGTCGTATAATTGCAAGTCGTCTTGAGTCTGATGTTGTTGTGGGTACTGCACTTATAGACATGTATGGTAAATGCAGGGAAATTGAGAATGCACGCCAAGTGTTTGACAAAATGCCTGAACGAGATGTCGTTTCGTGGAATGCCATGATTGCTGGTTATGTTCAGAATGGGCATGCCGAAGAGGCATTGGTAATCTTTTATCAGATGCGAATGGCAGAAGTTGGGGTAAACGCGGTGACCGTCATGAGTGTGATCCCAGCCTGTTCTGATTTAGGAGATCTGCAACAGGGTAAGGGGATCCATGGCTATACAATTAGAGGCGGGCTTGCGTTCGATGTTTCTGTGGAGAATGCGCTTATAGATATGTATGGCAACTGTGGGAATGTGGAGATGGCATGGAAGTTGTTTGATGAAATGTCTCAGAGAAATGTGGTCTCGTGGAGTGCAATGATTGGAGGGTATGTGCGGAATGGATATACCCACAAAGCCTTGGCACTCTTTTATCAAATGCAAATTTCAGAGGTGAAACCGAATGCAGTTACATTGACTAGTGTTCTGGATGCATGTGCTCAGCTAGCAGCTGTGCAACAGGGGAAGGAAATCCATTGTTGCATTTTGAAAAATGGATCTGAGTCAAACATGTTGGTGAGAACTGCCCTCTTGACTATGTATGTGAAATGTGGGGAAATAGAGATTGCACGCCGTTTGTTTGACCAAATGCCTACTAAAGATGTAGTGGCGTGGAGTGCAATGATTTCAGGATATGCCCAAAATGGATATGCTAGTGAGGCTTTGGTGTTGTTTCGCCAAATGAAAGTGAAGCCCAATCGGGTTACTATGATAAGTGTTCTCCCTGCATGTGCTGACTTAGCAGACCTGCAAGAGGGTAAACGTATCCATGATTACATTAGCGAAAATGGATTTGAGTCGGATGTTGCTGTGGGGACTGCTCTTGTAGCGATGTATGCCAAGTGTGGGAGTATAGAGTCTGCAATACAATTATTTGACAAAATGCCCAAAAGAGACGTGGTTTCATGGAATGCAATGATTGCAGCGTATGCCCAAAATGGATATGCAAATGAGGCCATGAGGCTGCTTTATCAGATGCAAGTGGAAGGTGTGCAATGCGACTCTGTTACTATGGTGAGTGTGCTGCCAGCGTGTGCCCATTTAGCGGCACTTCATCAAGGCGAGTTGGTCCATGAATATGTACTTAGAAATGGATTTGAATCAGATGTGTCTCTGAAAAATGCTCTCTTAGACATGTATGCCAAATGTGGGAGTATAGAGAAAGCCTACCGGTTGTTTGAGAAAAATTCCAGAAGAGACGCTGTCTCATGGAATGCGATGATTGCCGGATATGCTCAAAATGGACTTGCTGTCGATGCCTTGACTCTTTTTCGTCAAATGCAAATGACAGAATCAACGCCCAACTTGGCAACCATGGTGAGTGTGCTTCCTGCTTGTGCCTATTTAGCGGCTCTGAAAGAAGGCAAGTGGATCCATGCATACATAATTAGAAGTGGTTTTGAGTTTGACATCTCTGTAGGCAATGCCCTGATAGACATGTATGCTAAATGTGGAGAATTAGGCTTTGCGTGCCAATTGTTTGATAACATTTCTGAAAAAAATGTCATCTCATGGAATGCAATGATTGCAGCGTATGGGATGCATGGACATGGCGAGGACGCCCTTGAACTTTTTTCCCAGATGCAGCAGATTGGCATGAAGCCAGATCACATCACATTCATCAGTATCTTGTCTGCATGTAGACATGCTGGCCTTGTGGATGAGGGTTTGCATTATTTTGTTTGCATGAGTCAAGATTATCTCATTACACCCAAGTCAGAGCACTATGCATGCATGGTTGATCTTCTTGGTCGTTCTGGACTTTTGAATGAAGCACTAGACATTATAAAAAAGATGCCGTTAGAACCAGATGCAAGTGTTTGGGGGGCTTTGCTTAATGCCTGCAGAATCCACTGCAATACTGAGATTGGAGAGTATGCGTCAGAGTGCCTAATTCAGTTGGAGCCTGATAATGCTGCACATTATATCCTGTTGTCAAATATCTATGCCACTGCTGGAAAATGGGATAGTGCAACAAAGGCAAGAACAATGCTGAAAACCCGAGGATTGAAGAAGACTCCAGGATGCAGCTGGATTGAAATGAAAAACAAGGTTCATACATTCCTTGTAGGAGACAGATCACACCCACAGTCAGAGGAAATCTATGCAATGTTGGAAAACTTGGCTGCACAGATAAAGGAGGCAGGGTATGCAGCTGATACAAGCTTTGTATTACATAGAGTGGAAGAAGAGGAGAAGGAAAACAGCCTCTGCAGCCATAGTGAGAAGCTGGCAATTGCTTTTGGGCTTATTAACACAAGCCCTGGGACATGCATTCGAATCACCAAGAATCTTCGAGTGTGTGGTGACTGCCACAATGCAATTAAATTCATCTCAAAGATTGTCGAGCGGGAAATTATTGTGAGGGACACAAATCGTTTCCATCATTTTAAGGATGGATTGTGTTCCTGTAGAGATTACTGGTGATGCTGGCGGGAAGAAAAAGAATGTAAAGATGGATATAACAATGCTTACTTAGAAGTGACAAAAAAGCGTCTACTAATCACATTGCTTTTATTATAATGCAGTATGTTTTTATTATAATGCAGTATGTTGGAAGTCCAATTCTATATTTTTTTTGTTTTTAAATTTAGGTACATATATCAATGTACTTTTCCTCATTTGGAAACTCTAATTTTTTTTTTTAATGGTTTAGCACCAGTTCAAGTTCAATATCATAAGGCATAAGACCAGTTCAATATTATGATTTAAAACTGATATAACAATATACTCATTGTGAGTTTAATATGTCATATGTCACTTGAGAATAAAACCTCTGTAAAAAAATAATCCACCCTAAACCCAATTGATAAGTCCAAATCTATACTTTATATATAAAATACTGTTTACAGTATTTACCATGACGCTCTAAACATATTAGATGCTCTTAATTAAACATGCTATGTCCAGTTGGCATCCTTGTATTCTGACTTGCCGGAATATAATGCAGATTTGACAGTGGAGATTTTTACCCCCATTGTAGGGTTTTCCCACTCTAGTCCCGGTGTCCATTGCTATGCTTGACAGTTTTCTGTGCTTTTATTGTTAGGCTGTTTTTTTGGCATATAATTGCATGTTTTCTGGTCGTTTCATTTTCTTAACTATTTTAATGCATAGTAACAAGATTCAGTTGGATTGTTTTTGGCATATAATTGCATGTTTTCTGGTCGTTTTATTATCTTAATTATTATTAAAATAGGAACAAGATTCCGTTGGATGGGAAGTGTTTTTTTTTCTTATCAAAATTTGTTTGGAATTTAAAAGTGGGTGAATATGACATAATATGTTGACTAAATGTTTAAATATATTTACAATTATTAAAATTATTGTTCTATTTGATTTTTTTTAAAGAGTTGAAGTACACATATTATTTAATCAAATTAAAAACAAATATGAACAGGAGTTTGATAGATGTTTGGAATGCAATACATCTATGATGAAAATGTGAAGTATGTCTTTCTTGTGTTTGGTTTATGATTAATATAGGGTTGAGTGAAAATATCAAGCTGAATTTTCATTTTAGTTAATCAGCACAATTTTATTATCTTTATTTTTACATTGCCAAGCGTCCTTATTACGGAATTGGACCAAAGGTGCCATATTAAACATGTTTTTAATCATAAATCTCAACCATATGGGCATAATTTATGGATATCTCAGTGGTTCTGAGATAGAGGAAATATGCTTAGTGGTGCCCATTAAATGAAAGAATCAGATTAAATGCGTTAACATCCTTGTGAATCACAATCCTTCCATTAGTCATTAGTTGGCTTAATTATCATTGATTACCATTTCTATGCATGATAAGAAACATTGCATCGAGAGTAGCAAGGTGCTCTACAACCCAATATGGATGAGATGTGTTGCTAACGTTCCTAACATAATATAAAAAATATAAAAAAATCATGTCGGCATAAACTTAAAACTAAAAATTTAGGTCTTTTTTGATATATTTATATTATATAATATCCACATAGTCGAAAAATATATTCAATCAACAAAATAATCGAACCTTTGAGGTGTAAATTTTTTTAAACATCTAAAAAATTTAAGATAGAAGAAAATTACACCTCCAGAAATTGGATCCCTCTCAATGCTTAGTAGATCCGAGTTTGAGATGGATCTATGTTGGTTTGACTATAGTTGGAAACTAAGCATGGTCAACAATAGTCAACCATGGTCAATTGTAGAACTTGGTTCATCATGGTCTACCATAGTCAACCATGGTCAAGCATTGATAAATGTTCTAATCCAGCATATACTTTGTGAACGTTGCAATGCAGCGTAACCAATGATGAACAATGCATTTTGACATAAGTTCACCTAGATGAAAATCATAATGTGACAAAAACCATTAAGTAACATCACAAATTTGACATAACTCTTTATTAATGTTGTAACGTGACCTAACCATTAAGGAACATAATGATTCCACATAACTTTACCAAGATGAATATCATTATGCATCACAACCATTCAGGAAGATCACAATGAAATAAAGCCCTTGAGGAACATTGCAAGGTGGCATAACCTTTGATGTATTCCACAAAGCAACATAACCATTGAGAACAAAACAATTCAACATCAATTAATGAAGATGAATCTCATAATGTGACAACCATTGGGGAATGTCATGATCTAATAAAACCCTTAAGAAATGTTGCATTATGACAAAAAAACTTAATGGTTATCATGATGCGACATAACCATTGAGGAATGTATGAATTCGACTTTTAAGTTAACCAGTAAGACATTGCAATGTAACATAACCAAATTCAACCATAGTCAACATGGTCAAGCATAGTCAACCATGGCCAACCAAAGTCATTAATAGTCAACCATGGTCGACCATAATCAAACATTATCTATATGGTCAACCAAATTCTACTATAGTGAACCATTGCCAACCACATTCAACCATAGTAAAACATGGTTGACCATAGTGATGCATAGTCATCCATGGGCAACATGGTCAACCAAAGTCAACCATATTCAACCATACTCAACCATGGTCATTCATGGTAAACCATATTAAAACATGATATACATGGTCAACTATAGTAAGCCAAAGTCAACCATGGTCAACAAAAGACCATCATAATAAAACATGGTCAACCATAGGCATACACAATCAACCATTGTGAGCATGATCAACCATGGTCAACTAATGTCAAGTAAATTCAAGCATAGTCAAACATAATCAAACATGATTAACCAAAGTTAACCATAGTCAAACATATCCCACCATCATCAACCATAGTGTAATATAATTAACCAAAGTCTAGGATAATGAAACATGGTCTACCAAAGTCAACCATAACCAACATTGTCAACCATAGTCAACCACGATCAACCATAATCAACCTTGATCTACTATAGACAACCATGGCTAACAATAGAAAATAATGGTAAACCATAGTCAAACATGGACAACCATGGTCCAACATGGCTAAAACATAGTAAACTAATTTCAACCATAGTCACCCATGGTCAACCTATCAACTAAAATCAACCATGATCAAATACATTCAACTGTGGTAAAAAATGGTGAAACATGGTCAAGCATACCCAACCATAGTAACCATATACAATCATACCAACCATGGTTAAACAAGGTCAAGCACATTTAAACATGGTCAACCACATTCAAGCATGGTCAATTATAGTCAATCAAATGTCAAGTATCATTCAACCGATGTTGACCATGGTTAACCATAGTTACCTATAGTCAACCATTGTTACCTATAGTTAACCATGGTCAATCATAGTCAAACATATTAAAGCAAAATTGTCCAAAAATTGCACATGGTCAGCCATGTCATCGAGAGTCAAACATAGTGTTAACACTTCATTTTTAACAGATTGATATAAGGGCTTGACGGAGGTTCGGTAGGGGTCCCAGCCCCTCGAATTTCATGTGACCACCCTTCAACGAGGAAAGCAGCAGGTGTGATGTTAACATTGGGCAGGGTTCAAAATCAAAGGTTGTGATTGATCGTAGGTGGATCAACGGCTACAAACCGCTTCGTGCGAGAAAATATGCACGATCAAGACTTCCGTCCCGGATTGCGAAATGTGCTAATGATCGAAGGCCTTCGACGATTGAGATGAGATCCAAGGCAGATCTACGGCCCAAATTAATTTCGCAATCTATACTTGTGCGGGTAAAACCGCAGTCTCAAATCGCGAAAAAGTGGTAGAGGTCGCGAAGATCGATCGTCGCGATGAGAAAAGGGATAAATCTACGGCTACAGTTCATTTCGCAATGCGAACTAGCATGGAAAAATATCTAAGTTTCCCATTGCAAAAGATGGTGGGGCCCATTCGGATCGATGGCTGCATGAAAGGTCGATCTCGATCGACGGTTAAGAACGTGTCACGATCCAGAACTGCCCGCGGTGTTCAGAAGAGAAGAGTTGGCGGCAGGATGAATGGAACGTGGACGGTGGACATAAAAGATTCCTTTGATCGGACGACTAAGAAAACTCTCGAGGTACAGATTTCCCATCCAGTGTGGAGATGACAGTGGAGGAGGCGTTCACGCGTGCAATCTACCCCATTGCAGATTGGCCGATTCCTCTGACGCCATTCAGGATATGCCTGAGGTGGAAGTTTTGTCCAGCGGCACTATTTTCTCGATTCGCAAGTGTGGCACGTGGTTCGTTTCAAAGGAAGCCATGAGAGAGATAGAGGTTTGATTCGCTGAGGCGACAGACCTGGCATTTACACGAGGCCGAGGGATGCAACGAACTAAAACAGCCTGACACCACCATCAAAGTAATTGAAAGGGAAGGAGATGGTCAAATCCGCAACCCTTGGAACCAGCCTGGCAACCACACGGAAATGGTTCGGAATCTTAGCCATACCAGATAATATGATTGAACATCAAGAGGGAAAATCCCCGCCCTGGCTCCACACATGCCACCATCACAGCTACTTTAAGAGTATAGCCCTTCTCGAAGCCATTCCTGCTCGTACTATATAACACCATCTTCCAAAGATCGTTGAGACATGGAACTATGCAGATGATAAGAGATATAGGGTTGAATTCCGAGAAGTGTCGAAGTCTTTCATAGACGCCATGACTGTGTGGTTCGAGAAATTGGTTCGACAAGGGGTACTCTTGGTAGGCAGACATGAAATTTGTGTTCTGGTTATCCACACTAGAAAATCACCAACCACCGGGGCACAGATGTGAAATACCAAGAGGGATTCACCCGCTTCTACACAACCTGGTGTCTGGATGTGCAGTGCATGAGTTTTGACATCCCAGCGGCGTCCCTCCGGCACTCCCGGCTGCAGTCACAACCTCCGAAGTCCCAGCTCACAGTGGTGGCAGAACTGTTGGAGCAAATGCTCGTACTGGGACCAGGTGGGTCCGGAGCCTTCGACACCATTCCTAAAGGCTCCACTTGGTTGTTTGGTTGTGGGCAAGGAGAGGGTCAAACGCACACCTGGCTGCATGGCTCGCAGAAGAATCCTCCTTGTAAGAGGAAGAAGCCTAGTACAAGGATGATAAGCTTCTTAAGTCGCTTATCGTCACCAAGCGTTTGGCCACCTTTTCTCCGACCTCCCCCTATAACAGTTTTACCTGACAGAGGAGGAGGTCGGGAGAATGGTAGAGGAAAGGATTCAGGTCTTCTTGTCAGCCTTTGAGCGACATGCGCCAGCTGGACAAGGAGACGCAAAATAGGTCCAAGACAGCCTGTGTGGACGATTGACCATCAGCACACTGCATGGGAGTCATTTTCACGAAGCAGGATGGTATGGGACTCTACGTTGTCAGCCTGCGTTATCACGCGCTGCATCTCCATGATGTTTTTTTATATTTGTAAAATGCGGCTATAGTCCACTCCTTGCACTATTAACACCTGATGGCGACTTGTAACAGCTTTAATTCAGTAGTCTCAGCAATAGGATTGTATAAAAACGCTCCCGATAGAGGGAGAAAGGAGTTAGTGAATTGGATTGGGAAACATTCCTGGGCTGAGGCTTCCCATTTGTAAAACTTGATACCTATGTATGAATAAATTGCAGTGAAAGAACTGTTTCTCATGGCAGAGATTCATCTGTCGTTGTTTTTCCTAATATGTATTTTCCTTTATGTGTAAATGTGTTTCTTGTTTCCATTCCAATTCGTTGATTGCTCTCATGTCTGCAACTTAGTGTATAATGGTTAGGAATTCATACTTCCTATGCTCCTGTTGTTGTTCTAGGCATTTATCAATGTTTCTTCTAAAGTTGCATGGAATTCATCTCGTTGGTGCTCCATGCGATGGACTATCCCTTCTTGTCCTCTAATCGCCCACTAAATATCTCCTAATTGGGAAATCAGCAGCTATCTTGTCTCTATTTGCAATCCCACGTCATTCTTTCCCTTTGTAATCATTTCTTAAACAGGTTTCAACTCCATTTTCCCATGGTTCCTTACCCCCGGTAATCCCATCATGCACCTCTCCTCAACATACTTTGCCCCATTCAGGATCCTATCTCCTTGATCATGCCGATTGAAAATCCTATGCGGAGTAGACTCTGGTGACACACAAGATTGACAACCTTATGTGGAGTAAACTCCGGTGACAAACGAGAGATCTCTCTCTGACTGCGCAGGGCCGAAGGCACAGTCTAAAGCAGTTCTACTGTTGCCCGGGAGCAGCCTCCCCTCGCTCGACCTTGGGGGCTCAAATCCTGGTGCCAACACATAGTCAACCACAATTAGTTAAATTTCAATCATAGTTTATAATTGTTAACTAAAGTCAATGATCAAACATAATCAATCATGTCCAACCAAAGTCAACCATGGTTATCCATAGTCAACCATATTAAAACATAATTAATTATGGTAAAACATATTCCTCAGTGGTCAACCTTGGTCCACTATTTCCAACTATGGTCAAACATGGCCAACCATAAGCAATCATAGTCAACAGTAGCCAAACATAGACAATCATGGTTAACCATGGACAAACCAAAGTCAACCATAATCAAACATGGTCAAATATAGTTGTGTAGACTTAACAATAGTCAAACATGGTTTACCATAGTCAAATATGATCATCCATTGTGGGCCATGGTCAACCAAAGTCAAACATAGTCAAATATAGCCCATTATGGTCAAGCATGGTTAAGCATTCTGAACCATAGTCAAGCATGGCTAATAATATTTAATCATATCAACCATGGTTAGTTGAATGCCAACAATAGTCAACCATAGTCAATCATGGTCAACCAAATAAACCATAGTCAAACATATTCAAACAAAATTGACCAAAACTAATTTGATCAAACATAGTCAAACATGGTCAACCATGGCCAACTTTCCTTAACTATGGTCAAACATTGACAACTGGTTGATTTGGGTAGACTTTGGTGTAGACCACTTCTATCTCAAATCTCCAGAAAGTATATGTAAGAACTAGTGACATTTTGTTGAAAGTTTATCGTTAGAATAACCTTTATCATTAAGTATTCTTTGATTTTTGTTGGTATTCATTCAAGTTCTATAACACATATAGGGCGTTTCTTGCTTTTGTTGTAGTTTTATGATATATCGATATTCTTAACTTTGTCATGGAGAATCTTGCATAGAGAATTAACCAGGCATTGAGAATCTTGTCTATGTATTTTCTATATGCTTTTCTAGTATATTTAAGATTGCTGTGAAATTACAACTACTTTTTAAAAACCTTGCAAGTAAGTTAAGGGGTTGCTAGAACTCATATTCAACATGTCAATTCAATCAGGCATCAAATTTGCAACCTTCATAGCTATTTAAGATTGCATTTGCAATTATAAATATTGCCTTCCCCACGAAGCGCAATATTTTAGAGTTCATATCTTAAATATTTGATTTCAATCAAATCTATACCTTTCACTTCACCTTATATGTTATCTAATCTAACTAATAGATAGATAAGATGGACATATTTTACTAAATCATTCACAAGGCTAGATGTTGATATGAGACAACAAACTTTACAATTTATGTGCCATTTTTCAAGAGATTGAAACAAGTAATTATGTTGGCTAGTGTTGGTGTTGTGATGGCATAATCTAATTTATAGTTTGGTCCCCTTCATCGGTTATTGTCCCCTTCACTCTACGCATCAAGTGCTAGCTACCCCATTGACTCTATTCTCGACCATTCAATTTTGCTAACATCGTTTTCTCACTTAACCTTGTTGTATCTCTCACTAGATCCTCCTAAAACAACCATTCTCAATCCATGATATGAAAATTTGACCTCTCTGTGATTAGCAAGTACATTGCTTAAGTGCAAGTGTGTGAGAAATGATTGCATGATTTCTAACTTCCCTTTTCCATATACTCAACATAACCTTTCCCTTCTATAATGCTTTGGGTTATTCTCATCTTCCTATTTTGCATCTTAGCATGTGTATATTGGTTATTACTTGTTTTCATGCCATGCTATGTTAAATTTCAAATAGTTTGGTACTTTGATCTCCCCTTCTTTGTTGAATTTACCTATAAGTAGTCTTGTTTTCTTTTGACATGTATTTTTCTCAATTTTCCTTTACTATATATAACATTATTGTATGTGACTTCTCAATGTATGCACTTGTACATGTTAGGCACATTTAGGAAGCAAAACCCTAATGTTACAGTGGATTTTTCCTACGGCTACGGTGCAGGTATCTATATTTCTCTGGTTTTGTGCTATTATCATGCAAACGTGTGTTTAGACGCCTCTTTTATTAGTTTTCCCTCCATGTTATTATATGTTTTCGCCACCTTTTATTTTTTCGTTCTCGTGGGGGGATTTGTTTGGCTTGTTATCTTGTCTGTGGTTGGTTTCGATGCTTTTCTTCCATTTTTTCGGGGTGGCCTTCCACATATCCTGGTCTATGTTCGGTGGGTGCTTTGTGGCATCTAGGTTGCGACTTGGTCTACCTTTTTTCCTTTATGGTGGTCTGCTTCCCTGACCTATTATTGGTTTTCTGGGTCTTACCCCTCTTATTGTTTTTTCTTGCGAGGATTTTGGTGGGTTTACCTTTCCAGGAGTCAAGTTTGTGCTTTCACACAGACCGAGTACCAACCAGGTGAAAAAAGTGGGAAGTTGGTTTTATTTGTTTTGTGGGTCAGTGCCTCTCTCAGGTCTTGGATTGTTAGTGTTTCTGGTTGTCAGGTTTGGTGATTTTTTTTGTTTTCTTCTACTTCAGATTATGTTGTTTATCGGGGATGGCGCTACTCCGGTGTCGTCCTTTGGCTACTGAGCAAACCCTTGAGTGCAATTGCACTGTTCGAAGTTGACTTCAGTAAGTTCGACTACCCCTATGTCGGGAGAAGCTTTGTCGACGCCTCCTCATGATGGGTTTTTGTCTCCAGTGTCGACTGGTCATCATCCTTCATGTCTAACGTCGGGTGTACATGGTGTGCACGGCCGACGTGTGGCTAAGGAGGGCTCCCATTATCCTACTAAGATAACTTTCAAGAAAGTAAATCCGATGCGACCTGTTTGTGTGTTGGGTCGCAATATTACCATCGATATAGTATCCTCTCTCTCTCTCAGTGTGCATTGATCGGTCAATTTGAGTATGTGAAATCATCCCGAGTGGAGATTTTGTCTTGGGTTAGAGAGGTGTGGAAACCACTTCTGAAGGTGGTACCGAAGGTGGTCACGCTGATCAATGGTTGGGTTATTTTTTTAACTATTGAAGACAGAATCCTTGTTGATTCATAGTACTGGATTCTCGGCTTGGGGTCTCTGGTACTTCGGAGGTGGCATGCTGGGTTTGACCCCAACAAAGAGTGGGTGATGCATCATCATTTGTGGTTGATGATGCCGAACTTTCCTATCTAGTGCTGGAATATTCAGGGTTTTATGGCGGCGACTAACTCCATTGGCACCTTCATCTTGATGGAGGAATAACGTTTGTTGGGTTTTGATCATTCCATGCCGCACATGCTGGTGGATATTGACATGTCGGAGGGCCTCCTTGCTGAGCTCGAAATTATCTGGGATGAGGGTTCGTTTATACAAAAGTTGGACTATTGGAAAATTGCTTTTCATTGTCATCATTATTGGCAGATGGGTCACTTAAAAAAAATTGTCCTTTACTTTCTACGTCGGCTAGGGTTGTGGGATCGATCGAGGGCTCATTGGACCTGTCGGCTAAGGAAAATTTGTTCCCTCCACCTCTCGACAAATATTCGGCTCTGGAGTTTGTTGGTAAGTTTACCTCACATGTCCCACTCCTTTTAAAATTTCTAGATCCTATAGATATTCTTGGTTCTCTATCATTGTTGGACGACATGGGTGGTGGTTCAGCCTCTCCATCTGTAGATAAGTTTCCCTCTGTCACTATTTCACCATGGCCATCTCCGATTCTACATGGGATTAGGGGGGCGGTGGATCCACCTTCCACTGGGATCCACATTGTTGATGTGGCAGGAGGGGCTATCTTTTTCTCCTAGGATCCCCCGACTATTTCTTGCCTTCCCTCAGGCAAACTCAATATCTCTCTGTCACCTTCATCACCGACTAATGAACCCCTGGTTTTTGTCGTTCCGCCTTCACTGTCTGCTGATTTTTCTCCTATCTCACAGCTTGAGGCTTGTACCCTTATTATTTTGGATGATGCGACTCTCTCTCCTTTGCAGTGTTGGGCCTTTGACCCAAACCCTACCTTTTCTCTTGTTGAATCACCTAGTGCGGATATTCTTCCCCTCCCTAACGTCAATCAGGGTTTTGTGACTGTGCGCAAAAACAAAATCCCCCTAAGGGTATGAAGGGTATTAAGGATTCTATTAGGGAGCAATCATGTGTCAACCCCAGAGTTGCTTCTCTCTCTTCTCGTCGGTTTCCCGATGGTTCCTTATCTTTCTCCACTATGGCCCTTAGAGAAAGCGCGACCTCTCCAAAAGTTATCCAATGAACTGTATATCTTTCAATATCTGAGGCCTCGATGGGGGGCCTAAACATGATGCCTTTAAACGCATTCTTGATACTGTTTGTCCGACGATTGTCTTTTTACAAGAGACCATATCCCTTGGGGACACTGCTTGTGAGTTTTTTCTAAAACTTCAACCTGGTTGGTTCGTGAGCACTTTGGATGCTTGTGGTCACTCTAGGGGTACCTTGGTGGGTTGGAATCCTCTCTTGGCTGACTTGCGGGCTTACAAAACTTGTGTTGGTCGCCTCCTTAAAGGTACGCTTAAGGGCTTTGAGCGTCTGGTA
Organism: Pseudotsuga menziesii; assembly: GCA_001517045.1. Taxonomy (NCBI): domain Eukaryota; kingdom Viridiplantae; phylum Streptophyta; class Pinopsida; order Pinales; family Pinaceae; genus Pseudotsuga; species Pseudotsuga menziesii. The sequence continues at coordinate 401,066 of LPNX011179073.1, forward strand.
CATTTGTTGAATGTGTATGGTCCCTACTCCCAAAGTGTCTATTTCTAGGAAAGAGTCTGTTCCTTCGGTCTATTGTCCTTTCCTAATATTTTTCTAGCAGGTGACTTAAACTTTACTTGGTCGATTGAGGAAGTGTGGGGATCTAGTCGTGCTATTGATCCTCTATCAGATTTTTTTACACTCTATTTGATGGGGCTTGCCTGGTGGATATTTCTTCAGTAATTTTATCTTCAACGTGGTCTAATGGTAGGTGTGGTTATGCAGGTATTGCTAAGTGCCTTGACAGGTTTTTTCTATCGGATACTTTTTGTGACTCTTTGGGTTGCTTCAGAAGCTGGAATCTCTCATCTGGATTCTCTGACCATAAATTTATTGTTCTACAACTTGATTTTACTAAAGGAAATGTTTCATATCCTTTTAAATCCAATCCTATATGGCTCTCTGTGGAGGATTTTAATGTTTTGGTCAAGTCACAATGGGCGAATCTTAATGAGGATGTCCCATCATATTACTCTTCATCTTAGGATCTACTTTTCAAATTAGTGAAGTTGCGGTTCTTGGTCAAATACTAGGAAAGAAAGGAAAAAAAAAGGATGACTTAGCTCTCAGCTTTATCGAGAATGCGATGGGCTGTGTGGAGGACGATCTGGGTGATGGTTTGTTCATATTAGATTGACCTCGTTATATCAATGATTTATTCCATAAAAAACAGGTTATACTTGCCCATAAGGAAGAGACTTCGCGTCAAAAAAGCTAGGCTACTTGGCTCGAAGCGGGTGATGAAAATACTAAGTACTTCCACAATTTTGAAAACTGAAGGCAGATTGGAAACTTGATATGGGAATCTATGGATGATGATGGTGTACTGGTTACAAATCAGGACTCTATTAAGGAAAGGGTTGTTGGGCCCATTTCTCCAACTTATATAAGGATCCGAAGACTTCCAATATTTCGGATCAGTTGAAGGTTCTAAAAATATTCCCAAATATGTTCGATGTGGCGAACTGTGATATACTTGACCAGCCCATAAATTTGGCTGAGGTTGAACTTACCTTAAAATCCTTTGCCAAGGATAAGAGTCCTGGGCCCAACGATTGGACCATGGAATTTTACCTACATTTCTTTGATTTGTTGGGACCGGATATTGTGGTGGCCATTGAAGAGACTAGAGCCTCTAGGATCATACCTGATAGACTAAACACTACTTATTTAACTTTGATACCTAAGGTGGATAGATCTACTTCTTTCGCTAAGTATAAACCGATTGCATTATGCAACCTCTTGTACAAACGTATTACCATAATCATAGCGGGTAGGATGAAGAAGGCACTAGGAAAGGCCATCTCTAATGCATAGTTTGGCTTCCTCCCGGTTCGCCAGATTCTTGATGCAATTGGGATTGTTCAAGAATCTATCCATTCGATCAAACAGAAGAAGCTGTCAGCAATGGTACTTAAACTTGACATAGAGAAAGCATATGACAAGGCCAATTGATCTTTCCTTCATCTGATTCTCATTCAAAATTGTGTTCCCTTTGAACATCACTCAATGGATTATGCCTTGTGTTAATTCTGCCATCTTTTCTATTCTTGTGAATGGATCTCCCTTAGTATTCTTCAAAGGATCCTATGGAATCCATCAGGGATGCCCCTTATCTCCATACATTTTCCTCTTAGTCATTGAAGGTTTGAGTCTCCTCCTTAACCTAACAAAGGAGGAGAAACGGATCCAAGGGGTGAATGTCCCGGGTACCATTTTTATCACTCACACACTATTTGTTGATGATGTTATTATTTTTGGGACTGGGAATTTCGATGAATGGAATTATATTAAAGGACCGACAAACCACTTATGTCGTGTTGCAGGAATTTCCTTCAGCACTACCAAGTCTTGTTTTCGTCACTATGGTATTGATGATAATTCTCTGCAAGATATTGTGAATATTTTCTCTATTCATAGTGGTCATTTGAGTGATGGTATCTCATATATGGGTTTTTTGCTTAGACCCAATGCTTATAGACGTTCTGATTGGGATTAGCTTCTGAAGATGGTTCAATTTCGTATGGGCAAATGGACTTCTAACTGGATCTCACTAGGGGGCCACAAAACACTTGTTACATATGTTCTGCAATCGATGCATGTTTATTGGTTTGCATTGTTTCATGTTCCTGTTGGAATTTTGGTGAAGCTTCGAAGATCATTATTTTGTTTCCTATGGAGGGGGACTCATGATCTTGCAAAATTCCATTTGGCAAATTGGGTATCCTTATCGTTGCCAAAGTCTTGGGGTGGTTGGGGTTTTAAACATCCGAGAATTTTTAACATTTCTCTCTGCTCCAAAAGTCTCTAGAGAGGGTTGATGAAGTCAAATTTGTGGTGCAAAATTACCACTTCAAAATATTTGAAGAGATTGCCTCCTTATTCTTGGTTGAGGTCCTCGAAGCTCACATCATCTCAGGCTTCCGCTATCTAGGTTAGCTTATGTTTTGCTCTCTCTTTTATTATGCATGAGCTCTATTGGAATGTTGGTAGAAGTAGTAATATCTCCTTGGGAGTTGACCAAATTGTTGGGATTGGTAATGTAAGGTTTTCATGGGAAGCTAGAGTCTTGTCTTCGTGAGAAAAATGTCACTATTCTTAGACATGTTGTTGTTAATTGCGAGGATCCCTCCGCTGGTTGGCGGTCGGAACTATCATTGGGTCTAACATGGGTTCTTGCCTTGGAATGGGAAAACTTTACTTCTTTGCTTCGTGAGGCCTATATATACTTATCTACTCTTCCTGATTATTTGGTGTGGGTGGGTAACCCTGCAATTGGCTCTGTCACAATTCATTTGGCGTATTGTTCTCTTATTAGATCTCACTTTATTTACCAACCGATTTGGTGGCATTCTAAGATGTGGAAGGTGTGAGTTCCGTTGAAAGTTAAATGTTTTTTGTGGCTGGTTCTGAATCACAAGATATTGACTTGGGATACTCTCGAGAGGTATGGCTATCAAGGTCCCAGTAGATGTATTTTCTGTTTGCTTGAGGCTAAGTCCGTGGAGCATATGTTTTTATTTTGTCCTCACCTTAAGGAACTGTGGTCTTTTCTGTGTACAAAGTGGTGCTACAATTAGACATGGAGTGATGATAATTTGTCTGATTTCCTTTTTAGGGTGGTTGAGCATTCTTCTCTCACTCTGGAGATGGCGTTTTTGTGCAACTGGGAGTGTTGGTTTATGAGGAAACACCTTTTATTATAGATGGTGCCAATTGACTCGAGCTTGTTGGTTCATAAGATTCTCACTGGTTTGAATACTTCTCTTGGTAATGCCCCCATATTGAAGACCCGTGTCATCCATTTTCTGGAGCAGTCGGCTGGTGACAGGGTGGGTTTTTTTTATGGAGCTAAACAGTCTAGCGCATGCGGTGCTGGTATGGTTATCCAACTGGCTATGGATCATTCTTTTTGGAATTACATGAATCCTAGTAAGGGTACCAACACTCAGGCTGAGCTCTTGGTACTCTGGGGGCTCTTGTGGTTTGCTAAGGTTCGTGGTATCATGTTCCATATGGTCCTGGGTGACTCCAAAGCCATCATTGATTGGGCTCTCAACAGATAGAGGTTGCAGTCTATTTGCCTCTCTCACTGGCTTGGAAGAACCAAAATTATGATTGATCACTGTCCTTTGATGTCTTTCCAACACATCTTCTGGGAATATAATTCACAGGATCATTTACTTTCCAAGCAGGGTATTGGTTTGACTTCTGGGATGTTTTTTTGGAAGGAATTCCTCAATGGGAATATTATTAAAGAAGGATCTATGCCTAGTTATTAACATTTTGATATTCAGTACAACGGTCCTCTGTGACTTTTCTCGGTACTTTGAAATCTCAGAATATACTTGGTGGTGACCTGCTTCAGAGTCTTTCTTGATGAAAGGCTTGTTTTTTTTTATCTTCATTTGATGGATGTTATGTGCATCTTTGGCATCTATGATGTTGTAGTATCGATGTTCTACTAGCTTGCTAGGAATACTACTTGTTTTGCATTACTTGGAGCATTTGATACATTACTGTACGAATACTTTTTATAGTATGTATCATGTTGTTTTTTTTACACATCTTTATGTAATTTAATGTTATCATTTTCCTAGTTAAAAAAAGACACATTTCTTCTTCTATAAAATAAATAATGTATGCACTTGTACATGTTGACCACATTTCTTCTTCGATAAGGTAAATATTTTTTAATAATGCATATAACCACAATGTTAAAGGTAGAACAACAATTTGCCATCAAAATATCTATTTATTTAGAAATATTAAAGATATAAAGTTGTAATAATGCATATAACCACAATGTTAAAGGTAGAATAACAACTTACCATCAAAATATCTATTTATTTAGAAATATTAAAGATATAAAGTTAAAATAACATATATTTTTAAATAGTTTTATATAAAATAATTTAGGTCATGATGATGAGCCTTTTGAATAATTTTATATGAAATAATTTAGGTCATGATGATGAGCCTTTTGGTCCTAATGACGACCTTGGTTAGTGAGGTTGAAACATTGACAACGGTGATTAATCCGATCCTCTTGATAACCCACATTGACAACAGTGATTAATCCGATCCTCTTGATAACCCATGTTACAAAGATCTCATATTACATTTAAAAAAAATATGACTATAAACTTATAAAATATAATTTATAAATTATTATGATAATTAAATTTTGAAAAAAAATAAAATTTAACCTTTCAAATCCAAGCTGATGATGATGATAATGGTGGTTAATGTAAACTCGGACCAAAATTTGGTCTATCGGACCTAAAGAAACGAATTATTTAGTTTGTTTTAAAATTGTATTTTTATATTCAAAGAGCTTGAAGAGAAGCGTCCCGAACTCACTGTAATTTTGACATGTTAAAAGGCTAGGAAGGTCGGTATTGCAACAAAGATTATGAAATTGAGATGTAATGTGGGTGTACGCAGGGCACTCTAAGAGGAAGTGATTTTCATCCTCAATGTTCATATTCTCACAGAGATGGCAGACCCTTTCCACCCATGGTGTTTTAGGAACTTCCCAACGACCTGTTTCACTATGGAGCTCATGAAAGTTCGTTCTTATCTTCACTAAATTAATTTTTTTCTTTGAACTAGTTAAAACATAGAGATACTTTTGATCTTCTAGAGTAGGGTTGATGACCTCCTTATAATATCTTAATTTTCTTTTAGCCTCTAAATCTTTTTTTTTGTAAGCTTCACATATCTATTATATTACAGAGGCAAAAAATACATAATTTGACTTGGCCACCCAAGGTTTAAGGAAGTGAAGCACCCTCCCGAGCCTCTAAAAAATTGGCCCTTTGACAGAATCAACGTCTAAGATGTCCATGGGTATAAGAACGGGCCTGTGGCCCATCGACTGATACATAATTACAATAATCCAACATAAAACTGACATGCTCATATATTTGAGCGTAGACAATTATTTCAGTAGAAGACATGAAAACAAACATAGTTACATGGTTCAAAATTAAAAAACAGACCAAAACCACTAAAGACTAGACCAAAAAACCTGGGTGACACGTCCATTAAACTGGAGGAGTTTCTTCAGTGATGGAGCAGGCCCATCTTTCTTCCTACGACAGAGTAGGCAAGTTGGTGGCAGCATTTGGGGCAAGAGAAAGCGTATGTTGCTACTGCTCGGACTGTTGGGCCGACATTTCCTTCAGACGCTTGAAGAGAGGCTCTACCGTTGAGGGGACAGGAAAGGGCTTGACGCAAGGAGCTTCGGTTGAGCAATCAGTTGCACTGCCTCTACCACCGATACTGGTAATAGCTCGGCCTTCGGATTCACTACCATTGGCACCACCACCTTGAGCACGACCCGCCGCCTTGATACCACTTAGCCCCGATATGCCAGTCATGCCTTTCCAAGCAAAGGAGTTATCCATGGCCGTAAGCTGAGCTTCTATCTCTGTGATTTTCGTTTTCATGTTATGAACTGCAACCCGAGCCTTAGACCAAGTGTTGAGCATGTCCTCAGCGAGGTTGCTGAGCATGTTATCCAATAATGATTGATTTGGCTACCATCCTCACCAGTCGAGAGCTTCTGGTTGAGGACCCGAGTCTCCCAAGCTTCAACTAAAACACGGACATGCGGAGAGATGTGAGGTTCATAATCTACCAGGGTCTAAGCACTACAACCATGCTTGGCTTTGCCTCTCTCGGAGCTAGCTCTCCTTGGAGTTCCTATCTGTCAGGACATGGAGACCCACCTACACCTGAAACTGACTTGATGGGGAGCATTCTTTTCAACAAAAAACCGATAGAACGCAGACACAAATACATAGAGAACCTCCTGACGCGCAACAATCCCAGCAATGCTCCTAGCCGAGCCATAAATCACAATGTTTTTCAGAACTAAGCGCCTGTCATTCATTGTACCTGTAAGCATTAACTTTCAATGCAGAGCCATGAAAGCCTCTAGGAGGACGGAACTTCGCCAGCCTGAGTCGCATGAGCCAAAGTGACAAACAGAGTTTCTACCACGCGCAAAGAGTCTTGAATGTTCTGGAGGGGTGAGTTGTCGCGGTAGGTGTCGATGATGGTCTTAAGGTGAGCGACACGTGTTCTTTGCAATGGCCGGAGAGAGGCACGACTATCGCCTGAAATATCACCCACATTTGAGATTTAGCCTCTAAATCTTTCTCACACCACATTTTCTCTTTAAACTTAGAAGTAACAATATTTTTAATGTTATTAATATTTGGCAATGCAACATTTTCGTCGATCTCCCAATGGTTTAACCAGGCCTTGGTATCTTTATACCAACCTCGCTTGAGCCTTAGGTGGTTTTGGCTGGAATTTAAATCTATCTTAGGAAGTCTATGGTCTCCCATGTTATTGATTTTGTGCTTATACAACAGGAGTCTAGTCATAGCTAGGCTCTCGATAGGGGAATAACCACTTCTATAAGGAGAATATGGTAGGGTACTATTGCTTTTGATGTTGAGGTTATACGTTATAAACTGATTATGGATTTGCTCAATCTTTCTCCAGGATTCTCTAGAGATGTTGGAACCCCAAACTTCACACCCATACAGGAGTGACTAAATTTTTAAAGAGGAGCTTCATTTTATCCCACATCACAAGGTTTGTTGCTTTACAATTATTTTCAAGACCAAAATAAGCTTTCCACCCTCCATTAATCATTTTTTCAATGCTATAGTTCTAGTTGAGCTTGTGATGAATATCAATTCTTAGGTATTTGTAAGAAGACACTTCCTCCAGGTTGTTATTGTCATACACAAAATTAGCATAAGTGTCCTTCTTGGATTTAATAATCATAACTTTTGTTTTGTCAGTATTAACAGTCATACCCATGGTAGAGCAAAAATCCTTAAGAAGTCTTAGTTGCTTATCAAGATCACATGGACACCTTGCCAGAAGAACAATATCATCAGCATAGAGAAGAAGGATGATGATTATTCCAGCTAAGATCGTGCCAGCACAACCTGCTTCCTCTAAACAACCTTCTAGATTATCGATGTAAATGCCAAATAGGGTAGGGAAAGGGGGAAATCGTGTTTAACTCCGATATTACACTTAATATCTTTCGACCACCCCTCGTTGCTCTTAAACTTGGCAATGACATTCTCGTATAACCTTATTGCGGCAACTCTCAACTCAAAAGGAACCTTTAGCTCTTCTAATATATTCCATAGGTTATTTCTAGGTACTGTATCGAAAGCCTTTCTAAAGTCCACAAAGCAACAAAAGAGATTGGATTTATCATTACGACATTCCTCCACAATGATCCTAAGCATAACGAGGTGGTTCGTTGTTGAGTGTTGCCTTCTAAAACCCTCTTGGCCTGCTTACCTTCACTTTCAAGCCATATGTTGATCTTCTTTTCCAAAATAACACCATATAACTTGGCTAAGAGAGGGCTAATCATAATTGCCCTATAATTAGAGGGGTTATTTGTATCCCCACTTTTAAAAATAGGGATAATGAGGCTCTGAGTCCACGGTTTAGGGAACCCTTGCTTGACCGCTTGATTGAATAGCTTGTGGATGTGAGGGATGAAGACATGACCTCCAATTTTTAAGATTTATGCCTGGTAACCATCAATGTCCTTAGCTTTTCCATTTGTCAGACGCTTAACCCCAAAATCTATGTCTTATAATTAGAAAACTTCTTCTGTTGTGAGCAAGGTTTCAAAGTTATCTATGACATTTGGGGATTCATAAAGCTTTTTAAGATAGGAACTCGAGTCATGTAAATCAATTCTATTATTATCTTTAGTTTTTCTAGTTAGAATATGCCTCCATCATATTTCTTAGGAGCCACCTTAGAGAGGTGTAAGAGATTTTCTTGTCTTTTATGAATATATTGCCTTTTTTTTTCCTTTTAGTTAGGGCTTTGTATATTTTTATCTTGTCAATTTTAAGAGACTCGTCGAGAGCTTCCTTAATTTCTCTCCTCACACTTTTACAATCTTTATCATACCAACTTAGGGTTGGTTTTGCTCTTTCTTTTATTACTTGAAACTTCAATTGAGAACTTGTTAATATAATATGAGAATGTTATAGTAAAATTATGTTAAAGGTCTTTTATATTGTTTATACTTGATAAAGGAAGCAAATTAATTTTTAATTCATTTAAAAAATAATAATTTTTATTTCTATCATTGATAAGTTTTTTTGCTATGAGAACTAAAATAAGTACCATCTCTTTATTTAAAATAAATAAAATGCAAAGCTAATTTAAAGCTAGAAGTACAATCTCTTTATTTAAAAAGACAAATGCAAAGTTAACTTAAAGCTATAAGTACAATCTTTTTATTTAAAAAAGTAAATGCAAAATTAATTTAAAACTACAAGTATAATTTATTTAAAAAAATATAAAATTAATTAAAAAAATGGTATTTAAATTTTATTATAAAGAAGAAGTTTTTTTCCAGAAGAAAAATAGATGTTCCTTGTTATTTAATATTGAATCGAAGGTAATTGGTTACATTACCATGATATTGAGATATCATTTCTATACGGAGTCAAAAGTCTGATTTTAAGCCCATACAATACCAACAATAAGAAAATGAAGGATCACAACAATCACCATCCATCAGCCGGCTTTAAACAAGAAGAAGTTATAAACAAAAACTTTCAAAATTGATGCCTAAAAAGTGAAATTAATTTTGACATGAGAAAACTTTAACTTTATGGTTGATCTTCATGCACTATGAATTCTGATGTATACAACATGTAGTTATGATGTATCTAACAAGTTAGAAGACAAGTCGTGATGAAGTACTATGAAAACTCTAGGGTTGTGATTTTCGGTGTTTTTTTGCAACTTTATTGGAATTAAGCTAGCTTACGGGTTGGCCTAGTACCAACCAATTCAAAAAAGTGGGAAGTTTTTGTGTTTTAGATTTGTTTTTACCCTCTTTCTATGGTATTTGTTTTCTTAGCTACTGGCCATGGCCCACTCGAGGTCAGTTGGTGGGGATAGGTGGCTAAAGGAATCAAGTTTTCAGAGGATGCATATCCCATCATCATATGAGTCCAATACATCAAGTATCTCGGGAGGGACACCTCGTGGAAGGGAGGGTAGGATTCCTTCTTTTCAGTCGTCGGGTTTGAGGGTTAGGACTAACCCTTCATCTCTGGTGGAATATGTGCCCATTCGTTTTCCATTGGATGAGAGGGTTAATTCTCCCTTACTTATTGTTTTAATGCCTACTAAGGATTTTGTGGCGAAGGAAAAATATTTGCAAGGTGGATCTCCCTTTGGTTCGAACCAGGAAGAAGGTTTTATTCAGGAAGGAATTTTTTGGCTCTCTGGTTCTCGGGAAGCTTTTAGGGCGCGCAACAGACATAAATGTGAGAAGGTAAAAAAGGGGCAGAACCCTGTGCATAATGGGTAAGGATGTGACTATGGAGATGGTGATGGCTTTGTCCTCAAATGATTTGGTGGGGAAATTCGAATTTATCAAGCTTACCAGGTTGGAAATTTTGGAGTGGGTGAGGTTAAAATGGAAGCCCATCATCAAGACGGTCCCTAGAATTCTAATGTTGATGAATGATTGGATTTGTTTTCAATTTTTATCGACATACGACATAATGAAAATTGAAGAGCGTTTTTGGGTGATAGAAAAAGGTTTGTTTGTTCTTACCAGGTGGCATGTAGGGTGTAACCCTCGGAAGGAGAAATTACTAAAATGACACTAGTGGGTTTTGTTACTCGGTTTTCCACTACATTGCTGGTGTTTAGTTGGTTGTGATGAGGGCGCCAAATACATTAGGGAGGTTTATTATTATAGAAGAAGATTATTTATTGGCTTTTGACCATCGTATACCTCATATGCTATTGGCGATAGATGTTTCTAAGGGTTTTCTAGAAGAATTGGAGATGGTTTGGGAATGGGGTTCCTTTGTTCAATGTTTAGACTATTGGAAAGTTCCCTTTAGATGTCAAAATTATAGGTAGACTGGACACATTAAAGTGAAATGCCCAAATTCGCGTTTTGGGAGTTTGCATGATGAAGGGTTGTCGCCTCAAAAGGAGGAGCCTGAGTGCTTGGATTCAGGGATGTTTTTTCCCATCCCGTTGGATATTGTTTCAATGACTGAATTTTTGGGTAAGTTGTTCAATTTTAAAATTTTTATCCATTGAAGACATTTCAAAATATTTTATGGGGTTTGGTTTGAAATTAAGAAAGTTAGCAATGATGGGTTTGAGGCTTTGGGATCTTTGGCCCTTTCTTCCCCTTCTATGGTGAGGGATCCCGAAGATAGTATTGTTAGGGAGGATGCAAATTTTACCTCTTGTGTTTCCCCACCGCTAAAGGATTTTAATGAACTGACAAATATGAGGAATATGGTTAGTGAGGTGGATCGTGGTAATCTGGATGATGGTAGTATTCTCCTTTCTGACTTGACCCTTAGGAACCCTAGATGGTCAGTGAGTATTTCTCTGGGAAATGATCTTGAGATTTTACAATCCCCAAAAAAGGTGTTGAATATTAACATTACTACTTCTCCTCTGACTGAAGAAAGGGAACCCTTCACCCCGTCGGATTTTCCTTCTCTTCTTGATTCGGTTTCTCCTAAACCTATTCCAAATTACTTAGCTATCTCAAATGAGACAATTGAGATGTTGTCAATTTCATCTATCAGATCCATGAATGTTACAGTTAGGAAACAATTGAGACGTAAAAAATGAAAAAGTAAGTTGGAGGAGGATCTGGAACACAATTTTTATAAACCTAAGGTTACTTCCCTTTTCAATAGGGGTCTTGAAAAGTCATCTATTACCTTACAACAATATGATTATGGGGCTCTTGGAGGAGATGTGGCCCATTGTGGGGTTAGTCAATGAGATTAGTCTCTTTCAATATAAGAGGGGTTTTCAACTTACCCAAAAGAGATTCTTTTAAAAGGATTCTGGAGTCGATGAATCCTTCTATGGTTCTTCTGCAAGAGACTATGGTTTCTACTCTTTCTGCTTTTTACATGTTTCCTTAAGATTAAGCCTAGCTGGAAATGTTGTGAGTTGGATACTTCGGGGTGAGGTTTGCTGGTAGCTTGGGATCCAATAGTTTGTGATTTTAATTCTCTATATTGTGGCAGGGTTGATGGGGGGAGGGAATTTTTTGGGTTTGGTTCTCCTATTAGAATTCTGAATTTATATGGGATTTACAACCATAAACAATTGTTTTGGGAAAAGGTGAGAGATGTTGGGTTGTTNCAGGTTTGATGGTGGAAGGTAATTTTTTGGGTTTGGTTCTCCTATTAGAATTCTGAATTTATATGGGATTTACAACCATAAACAATTGTTTTGGGAAAAGGTGAGAGATGTTGGGTTGTTGAATCATGAAGATCTTATTTTGGGAGGAGATATCAATCTAAATTTATCTGTAGAGTAGATATGGGGTGCTCATAGGGTCTTTAATCTTCTTCATGGTTTTTTTAGCTCTTTCTTTGAAAGTGTTGTCTTGAATGATATATCTCTAAGTGTTCTAATACCCATGTGGTCAAATGGCAGAACATGTTATGTTGGCATAGAATAATGTTTAGACAGGTTTTTTATCAATGATATTTTATGTGATGTTTTGGGAAGAAATAGATCTTGTTCCGTGTCTATAGTTTTCTTTGATCATAAGGTGGTAGTGCTTGAATTGGATGAAGATAAATATGTAAATTTGACCCTTTTAAATTTAAAAGGGTTTGGTTGGAAGAGGTCTCTTTTCGTTATTTGGTGGAAGAAAAGTGGAAGGAATTCTCTGCTTTGGTCCAGATGTTGTCGATGGTGAGTTTTATTAAGAAACTTTCCTTACTTAGGAAGAAGGTTAGAATATGAGAGAAAGAAAAGAAGGAGTCCTTGAAAGAATTGGAACTGGTAGAAGAGGAATTGGAGATTTTGCAAGGTTTGGTGGATGAGGATTACTTCTTTGTATCTAGGAAAGAAAGGCTGGCTCTATTGCAGGCTCAGAAGGAAAAAATTCTTAGGAAAAATGAGGAAACCTGACGTTTAAAGAGTAGAGCTGTATGGTTAGAGGAAGGGGATAACAATACAAAGTTTTTTCACCGATATGCAAACCATAGACAAATTTCAAACTCTATTTGGGAATTAAAAAATTCAGTCAGAGAGGCGATAAACGATTAGAGGAGTCTCAATTTTGAAGCTATTAATTATTTAAAAGATATTTACAGTCAAGACAGTAGACCTAACTTGGATAAGCAAATTATAGTTTTAAAAAACTTCCCTCAATTTTTCAATGAAGAAGAAGGTTTGAGGGTAGGGGTTTTTTTTTTCAGAAGAAAAAAGCTAGTCTTTGATATTCGATAGAATCAAAAGACATCGTAAACATACATCATGAAGTACTTGGACTAATAGTCCAACAACATCCAGAAACAGTCATGTAAAAAGATATGAACACCCAATACAGCCAGAACTGGAAAGAGGACAAACCAAAGTCTGATCATATGCAGACTTTCTCATCATCCCCAAGTAAACTCGGGTCAGCAATTCCCAGGTTCTGGTGTCCAGTCAAACATATATGACGCGGTTGGTCTAAACTAGCCGAAAGTCTCCAACATACAGACAGATAAAAACATCCAGAAACATATACATAGCCATATAACAATGAAAGATATTCAGCCATCAAAATAGAGAGAAAAGTCCCTCTCTAATGGTCAAACCATCCATAGTTTCCGTAAAATGACCAATGCCCATATCCAAAAGTAGAGCCTGCTTGGAAAGACCATCAGCTAGAGTATTGTGTTCCCGAAATATATGATTGATGGACACCTGTGGAGCCATTCGTAGCATATAAAATATATCGTCGCACCAGTGTTTCAAGGTAGGAACATCCAGAGCAGAAGAACCATTAACCCATGAAATAACCACTAATGAGTCACCATAAATCATCTTAATGGGCAATCCCATCAAATGACAGACCAAAGTGCCAAAAGCTCGGCCCGAGTATTGGTACAATCCCCACAACCAACAGAAAAGCCATAATAGTGGGTTTCACTGAGATAGATCATAAACCCGGCTCCTCCATGATTTGTTTTTGTTGCACCATCAAAATATGCAACAGGATAGGAGTGAGTCGGCTTTGGACCAATCAGCCTGGTCCTTTTAGTCTTTTGTGGGACCGGGAATAGAGATAGGGTACATTCAATCCTGGCAATGAGCAGTGGGGCAAACGGATTATGATCTTCAAAAATACAGGAATTTCTTAGTAGCCAGATGTTCCAGAATATGATCACAGGGGCATATAGATAAGTAGTAGATCGGGCATGTGTGGAAAACCAATGGATCAGTGCAGTATGGAGATTGTCAAGTGGTACCAAAGTAAATCCCAGGCAGGCCGCAAAGTGGTTAATAATATGGCTGGTAAATGGACATCTTAAAAATAAATGGCCACAATCTTCAGTATCCCCATTGCATAATACACATATGCCAGGTCCATAGAATCCACGAGACTGTAAGTGATCCCAGGTGAGGATCCGGTCCTTCATAAGCAGCCAAGTGAAACAAATCATCTTGATTGGTAACTTCAATATCCATAGCATATACAGATCTTTGTTGTGTATCGCATCAACCTGGGATTTAATAAGACAGTCATAGCTCCAAGCTGCAGTAATGGGACTAGCATATGTGTCGTAGGACCACAGGAGTGTATCTGGCTCCTCCTTTAGATGAATTCTATTTGATTGCATGCCCTTGATATATATGTCCCATTGACAGCTCCATACATCACATAAGTCTAGTTCCTGCGCAGTAAACCAGACACCTGTAGAATGATTGATAGCCTGATCCAAAGTAGAGATCCCATAGTCTTCCAAATATAGTCTCAGCTCATCTGATAGAAAGTATGTACTGTCCATACCAACCATCGGATCCGCTCCCACCCTAATCTGTCTTCCATTACCAACCTGCCACGTGAGACCGTTCCCGATCCATTGTATAGTGGAAAGAAAACCATTCCATATAATGGATACATTATGTAGACTGAAACATTTCTTTCGTAGCCAAGCATGTACAGCCATATGTTTCATATATTTTTCCTTCAGTAGTAGATTCCAAATGCCCGGCTGATGCAAAGCAAACCAAAAGGTTTTCAATCTTAGAGAAATACTGAAGAGGGGTAGATTTTTAATTCCCCATCCCCCCAGGGCAGTGGGCCAAGCCAGCGAATGCCAATCAACCAGGTGGTACCTCTTTTGCTTATCCGAAGAACCCCATAGGAAAGAGAATATAAGCTTTCGAAGCTTTTCCAAAATAGCCGATGGGATAGGAAACAGAGCAAACCAATAAACGGGCAAACTGGTGAGTACAGCCCGTACCAACACCAGCCTTCCCCCCAGTGATAATAACCTGTTGATCCAGTGAGAAATACGGTGCTCAAATTTCGTAATAAGCCACATCCAGTCCTTAATTAGGTATCCAGAAGGCTTCAAGTAGAAACCTAGATAGGTAAAACCATCATTTAGATGAGAGAATCGATAGGGCATAATCCCAGAAATTCTGTGCAGTAAATCCGCATCAATATCCTCATGGAGAAAGACAGACTTGTCCATGTTAATCTTCATCCCAGAAGCATCACAAAACTTATCCAGAATGATCTGAAAAGTATACCAGTCCTCAAAAGTACCCATCCCAAAGAGTATCACATCATCTACGAAGAGCAAGTGGGTAATAGAGAGGTTTTCCGAGATCTTAATGCCCTTGATCAGACCATTACGTTTAGCATCCTCTATCAGAAGGCTAAGTCCTTCAATGACCAAGATGAAGAGTAATGGGGAGAGGGGGCAACCCTGACGAATGCCACGGGAGGCCGGGAAGAAAGTAGAGGGAGAGCCATTTATAAGGACTGCAAAATTTGCCGATGTGATACATCCCATAATCCAATTAACCCCCACCAGAGGGACCCCAATCTGAATGAGAATAAGTTTGATGTATGTCCAGTTGACCCTGTCAAAAGCCTTAGTCAGATCCAGCTTCAGAATGATAGCAGATTTCTTTTTAGATTTGACCGAGTGTAAAACCTCCTGAGTAATGGCAACCGGTGCATGTATCAAACGGTTCTTAAGAAAACCGAACTGTTGAGAGGTAATAGACGAATCAAGGAAGGGTTTGAGTCTCAGAGCCGCTACCTTTGAAATCAGCTTGTAACATAAATTGCAAAGGGAAATAGGCCTGTAATCCCCGAAGTTCATAGGGTGGTCCACTTTAGGTATAAGTGCAATAAAAGTAGAGTTGATGGCCGGATCAACCTTCCCCAACAGACGGGATGTCTCCACCAAATGTACCAGGGATGGACCCAGTATATCAAAAAAATGTAAGTAAAATTCCACAGTCCACCCGTCCGGTCCGGGTGCTTTGTCTTTTTTAAAAGTCTTGAATGCTTCTTCGATCTCGCCAAGGGTGACAGGGCTGGTAAAGGCAGAGATTTCTTCCCCAGATACATAAGATGGGAATAGTCGAATGACCTCAATCTGTGCAGTAAGCTTTGTCAATCCATCATCTGAAAAGATGTCTCTGAAATGCCGCACTCCCAGTGCTTTAATATCTTCGTCATCCGATAACTCATTTCCCGCCTCATCTTTCAGACACCAGATGGCATTCTGATTTTTCCTTGCTGATGCCATAGCATGGAAAAATTTAGTATTGGCATCCCCAAGCTGGGCCCATGTGATTCTGCTTTGTAATCTAGCGGAGTTTAACTCAAAATCCATAATCTTTTTTTATTTTTCTTTTAAATCATTCAATCTGTATTGTTGAGTATGGGTCAAGATGGCAGAAAGTGAAGTGTGGAGAATGGAGCAGATCTCCTCATTCAACCGTAGAGAGGTCAACTTCATGGTCTTAGTCTTCTCCCTGGTCCAGACCTTTACCTTATCTTTAATGTGGCGCAGCCTGGAGGATAGCGCCTGCATAGCATCCAGAGAGGGATCCACTGGAAAAGAGTGCCATGTCTGATGGATGAAATGTACGAAAGCTTCATCAGATAACCATGAATGATTAAATTTATAGGGATAATGGCAAAGTCCCCGAGTGTCACCCCATTCCATCAAAACCGGGAAATGATCAGAAATGTCACACCTATGGACCCAAACACGGTGACGGGGCAGGCAATCAAGCAGTTGTTCCGAAATCAAGTATCGGTCCAGTCTCTTTGATATCCCCTCAACCCCCGCGCGTCCATTTCTCCAGGTGGGACCCGCTGAGTGGTGAGCAATGTCGACAAGATGATGATCAGAGATAATAGAGGTAAAGAAAGGTCCGAGGGGGTCAAGGTGAGCTTTTGGTCCCCAGATCTTAGATGCACCCAGGGTAAAGTTTAAATCTCCGGCAAGTATCAGGTTCGAAGTGGTAAGGATACCCCCCGAGGCAACAGCAGACCAAAAAGTATCCCTGTGGGCATATGGGCCATAGACATTTAGTAAAGAGAATTGTAAAGGTGATCCTCTGAGAGTGACGTGGAGCATAATACCCGCCAAGGTGTGATATGCTTTACAGCGGAGAACCCGTGGGTTCCAACCGGAAAGTATACCCCTCGAAATACCCACAGAGTCCAGGGCGCAAAATTCCCACCCCGGGCATAGCTTAGAGAATGCATAAAGGGCCGGGTAAGTGCTTGTCATCGTTTCTTGCAGAAGAACAACATCCGGAGCAAGAGTTAATAGTAACTGACGAAGGCTTTTCTGTTTGGTTGAGCCTCCTAACCCTCTGATGTTTAATGAGAGTATACGCATTACGAGACAGATGGAGGAAGTTAAAGAAGTATTGTCTCAGTTTGCAAAAGATAAAAGTGGATTTGGAGGAAGTTAAAGAAGTATTGAAGTGGATTTGGAGGAAGTTAAAGAAGTATTGTCTCAGTTTGCAAAAGATAAAAGTCCCACTCTTGATGGGTGGTCGAAGGAGTTTCTATTCATTTCTTTGCTCTCTTGGGGGAGGAATTGACTTTGGTTATCAATGAGTCACGCAAGTTGGGTCAAGTTCCAAAGGATCTTAATTCTACTTTTTTTGTTCTTATTCCAAAGAGGGATAAGCCTGAGTTGTTCAATGACTTTTGGCCTATTTCCTTATGTAATTTGTTGTACAAAATCATTACAAAGATCATCGCCAATAGGATCATATCGGTACCGAGGAAAGGTATCACTAAAGAACAATTTGGTTTTCTGCCAAAAAGGCAGAGAATGGATGTTGTAGGTATTGCTCAAGAATTCCTACATTTGATTAAGTAGAGGAAGTTACAAGCTTTTATTCTTAAAGTGGATTTAGTTAAGGCTTATGATTGAGTGGATTGATCTTTGCTTGGAGTCATTCTAGTACAAATTGGTACATTTGATTAAGTAGAGGAAGTTACAAGCTTTTATTCTTAAAGTGGATTTAGTTAAGGCTTATGATTGAGTGGATTGGTCTTTGCTTCGAGTCATTCTAGTACAAATTGGACTTCCTTATGAAGTTATGAGTTGGATCATGGGATGTATTTCTCTAGCTAGTTTTGCAGTGTTGTTGAATGGCTCACCATCTACTTCTTTTTGCAGCACTAGAAGACCTAGACAAGGTTTCCCATTGTCACCTCTATTATTTGTGATCATAATTAACGGGCTTAGAATACTAATAGAAGAAGGAAAAATGAGAAAGAAGATAAAATGTATAAGAATATATCCCGCTCTTTATATATCCCATTTATTGTTCATGGATGATATCCTTATTTTTTGGAATGGACCTAAGGAGGAATGGTTGCAGTACGAAGAGATCTTCAAATTATTTTGTGAAGCCTTAGGAATGCCGGTAAGTGATAAAAAATATCATTTCTCCTATAACTGTGAAGATGATGACTTATGCGAGCATATTGTTGCTATTTTTCCATTCTCTATGCTAGCTAATAATGAAGGATTTAGGTATATTGGTTTTTATCTAAAACCAAATGCCTATTGAATTGAGGATTGGAATTGGTTAATAAGGAAATTTGAGAAGAGAATTAAATGTCGGTCTTTCAGATGGTTGTCTATGGGAGGTTGGTTGGTGTTGGAAAACATTGTTTTATAGAGCATTCTTGTGTATTGATTTTCTTTACTCCTTCTTCCAACTTCTATTGTTACACAATTAAGAAGGAGAATGCATAATTTCATGTGGGCTGGAAGTTTGGAGAGGTCGAAGTATCAATTAGTTGCTTGGGAGAAATTGCACTTCCAAAGAATTTTGGTGGATGGGGATTGAAAAATCTGAGTTGGTTCAATATGGTCTTGTGTGCAAAACATATGTGGCGTTCCGTTTTCATTTATGAATTATGGAATAAGGTTATTTGTGCAAAATATATTAGGTCATGCTCCTTATATCAATGGATCAGAGAACCGAATTTGAAGTTGCAAAGAGCCTCTTTCATTTGGAAAAGATTCCTAAAGATCTTTTCCTATACTTAACAGTTATCTCAATTTGAAGGTGGGTAGAGGAATTCAAGTTTTTGTTGGCATTGATCCTATAGCTAACGTTTTTGGGAATCGTCAACTTTTGGACCCCCTCATCTTGGAATTTCATAAAAGGAATATTTGGGTTATTTCTCAGATAAAGAACTCCAAGTTTTCAAATGGTGGTTATTGGCTCATAACTAGGCAGTTAAATCTCCCAATACAGGTTGTGATGAATGAAACAATTTCATTTTGTTCTTTTTCCCATGCAGGGATCCTTCTTGAATATAGGGAAGGCAATATTGTTTGGGAACCAAATTTAAAGACTGGGGAAAAATGTTTTTGTTGGTTGAATGACAAAGATTCTTGTTTGGGAAAATTTAAATGATCAAAATGGAGAAATGTGGATTCTTCTTATTCCCACTAAAACCTAAATTCCCATCAAAATTCAAATTCTTCAAATTTTCCTACGCTACATCCTTAACATATCCTTAACATTCGGGTAGGATAAAGACTAACCAAAGCGCCCCGCCTTTCCAATGAATTTGATTATTAAATAAGGTGAAATTCAGTCAATGAAGTGGGCCCGAACGGTGGGGGAAGGTGGTTTTCACCCAGCCCACCCGGGATCAAATCCCACCGAGACATGGCCCGCTGTGATAAGGCTCAAAGGGTAGACGCCCCCTGGATAGGCTACCGCCCCTTGTCGGGATTGGAGTCCGGGACGTCTCGGCCCTTTCTGAGTCACAAGTTTCGGGTATATCTGGCTTTCCGACGAGTTACCGATTCCCCTACTTAAAAAAAAAGAAGGTGAAATTCAAGTCTGTAAATTACAATGTGTAAAAACATACAATTTCAGCAATTACAGTAATCTCTACGAGTCCGGGACGTCTCGGCCCTTTCTGAGTCACAAGTTTCGGGTATATCTGGCTTTCCGACGAGTTACCGATTCCCCTACTTAAAAAAAAAAAGGTGAAATTCAAGTCTGTAAATTACAATGTGTAAAAACATACAATTTCAGCAATTACAGTAATCTCTACTAGACTAAATACTACATTTTAAAACTACCCAAATCATCCAAATTTTTATCAATAAAAAACTGCAATTCCAGGATTTTTCCTTCCACCGGATTCCGGCGAATCCAATCGGGGGCGTTTTGGTTGTGTCTTATACTGCGCCGAAAACATTGCACGCCTCTAAGCACTTCCTAATCGACAACGATGTTCAGGTTCCCAACGCCTCACCTCCAAGGGGAAAGTATGTCACCTACTTTGGTTGATGCACTGCTGCACTGGATATCCCCTTTCCAATTCGGCCCGTTGACGGATTGCTCAACTGTTGAAGATTCGCTCAGACAACCTTGAATGAGTTCTCATTTTACTGATGCCTAGGATTTGTCTCCAGCTAAAACCCTCATTATCATCCACCTGCAATGGCATGCAAAAATGAATATAAAATTTGCTTCAAAAATGGCAATGGTGCAGCCAAGGAGATTTCAGCGGAAGAGAATGACATTTGTTGGAGGGTCCATGCTCCCCCTCCAAGACTCCACTGGCGTCCTCTTCTATCCCCAGGATGATTCTAAAACTGAAGAACCTGATGGCAATGTCAATTCTAGTAATTTGGATGTCATCGGCATCAGTGGAAACGTGAAAACGATCTGTAAGCAGGGCCGAGTGAATGACGCACTACAAATTCTGCACCGCATGGATATTTGGGTGGATTCTGACATCTATGTTTCTTTATTGCAGGGATGTTTCACCAAACCCCACGGCAGTTTAGTCCATGCCCACATGATTCAGACAGGATTTAAACCAAACCTTTTCCTGGATAACACGCTTATGATCATGTATACCAAGTGCGGAAGTCTGGTTGATGCTCGTAGGGTGTTTGACGAAATGCCGAAGAGAAATGTGGTCTCCTGGACAGCCATGATTGCAGCTTATACGAGGCGTGGGTTCAGCGAGGAGGCTTTGAGAATGTATTATCAAATGGAGAGAATTGGTGTTCAGCCGAATCAATTCACTTTTGCGAGTGTTCTCCCGGCATGTGCTGCCTTGGCAGCTCTGGACAATGGAAAAGAGGTTCATGATGGCATATTCAGGAGTGGTTTGGAATCCAATGTCTTTGTTGGAAGTGCACTTGTAGACATGTATGTTAAATGTGGCTGTATAGAGGATGCACGCCAAGTGTTTGACAACATGCCACAACGAAATGTGGTCTCATGGAATGCCATGATTGGAGGATATGCTCAGAATGGGCGTTTCGACGAGGCTTTGAAGATGTTTCAGCAAATGCCTGAAAGAGATGTTGTCTCATGGAATGCATTGGTTGCAGGATATGCACAGGATGGCAATGTTGAGGCAGCCCTGAAGCTGTTTTATGAAACGCCGGAAAGAGATGTTGTTTCATGGACAACGGTGATCACTGCATGTGCACAGAATGGGTGTGGCCAGAAGGCATTGGTGTTGTTCTGCCAGATGCAACAAACAGGTATCCAGCCCAATCAATTCACTTTTGCTGGTGTTCTCCAAGCATGTTCCAACTTGGGAGCACTTAACCCTGGGAGAGAGATTCATGCAGAGATAGTTAGACGTGGGCTGCAAGATGATGTCTTTGTGGGTAGTGCCCTTGTATACATGTATGGCAAATCTGGAAACCTAGAAAATGCGCACAGAGTGTTTGACAAAATGCCTGAATTAAATGTTGTTTCGTGGAATGCAATTATTGTGGGGTACGCACACAATGGTTGTCTTGATGAGGCACTAAAATTCTTTGAAAAAATTCCTGAACGGACTGTAGTCTCGTGGAATGCAATGATCGCAGGGTATGCACAAAATGGGTATTTTGATGAAGCTTTGAATTTTTTCCAACAAATGCAGCTGACTGGTTTGAAGCCGAATCCTGACACCTTTGCCAGCATTCTCCCAGCATTTTCTCATTTGGCAGCTTTAGAGCAAGGCAAACGGGTTCACGAATACACAATTAGAAGTGGGTTTCAGTATGATGTATTTGTGGGGAGTGCTCTTGTAGACATGTATGCCAAATGTGGGAGTATAGAAGATGCACGGAAATTGTTTGACATTATGCCTAGACGGGATGTGGTCTTGTGGACTGCAATGATTGTAGGATATGCCATGCATGGTTATGGTAAGGAGGCTCTTCAAATATTTGTGCAAATGGAAGACTCTGGCATGAAACCAAGCCGTGTTACTTTTATTGGTGTTCTGTCGGCCTGCTGCCATGCGGGTTTTGTGGATCGTGGCCGGCAATACTTTGAGCGAATGACTCAATATTATTACATCACACCTGTAATGGAGCACTATTGCTGTATCGTCGACCTTCTTGGTCGAGCTGGGTTCGTAGATGAGGCGCATGACTTTATCAACAAAATGCCAATAAAACCTGAACCTGCAGTTTGGAGTTCATTACTTGGTGCCTGTCGAATACATGGCAATATAGAGCTTGGGGAACATGTTGCAGAACGCCTTTTTGAGTTGGACCCCCAAAAGCCTGCAACATATGTGCTTCTGTCAAATATGTATGCAGCTGCTGGCAGATGGAATGACATTGAAAAGGTGCGGAAACTGATGAAAGATAGGGGGGTTAAAAAGAAGCCAGGATGTAGCTGGATTGAGATCAACAAAAAGATGTATTCTTTTCTCATAGGGGACAGATCTCACCCACAAACAGAGGAGATTTATGCAGAGTTGGAGAGATTGTCTGGGCAGATGAAGGAGGTGGGTTATGAGCCCAACATAATGTTTGCCCTGAATGATGTGGAGGAAGAGCAGAAGGAACACATTCTTGGTCACCACAGTGAGAAGTTGGCAATTGCATTTGGGCTTATCAACTCAACTCCTGGGATGCCTATTCGGGTTATAAAAAATCTTCGAGTGTGTGGTGATTGCCACTCAGCAATCAAGCTGATTTCGAAGATTGTTGTGAGGGATATTGTTGTCAGGGATGCCAACCGTTTTCACCATTTCAAGGATGGATCATGTTCTTGCGGGGATTATTGGTAATTCAAGCTGAAACAGGCAAACATTGGCTTGTGTAATAGGAAGGTTATGCTTATGTTAAGTATTGAGTTGGGCTAGCCTTAGCCGTGTTTACTTTACAAACACGGCACCTTTTTCTGGAATGGACTAAAGAACAAGAAGCAACACCTTGCCATGATTATGGATTGTCTTGGGAACGCTTTCTAGCCCTTTTGGAATATTTTCAAAGATTTCACAATTTATGCATTTCACAACTGTATCTTTTTTTTCTGGAATGGACTAAAGAACAAGAAGCAACACCTTGGCATGATTATGGATTGTCTTGGGAACGCTTTCTAGCCCTTTTGGAATATTTTCAAAGATTTCACAATTTATGCATTTCACAACTGTATCTTTTTTTTCTGGAATGGACTAAAGAACAAGAAGGAACACCTTGGCATGATTATGGATTGTCTTGGGAACGCTTTCTAGCCCTTTTGGAATATTTTCAAGATTTCACAATTTATGCATTTCACAACTGTATCTTGCTAGCTTCAGCAAGCAAGAAATGATATCTAGATAAGATTGTAAACAGAATGAAGATTTTACACTGGACGATTTCGACAGCAATAATGATTGAGATCAGGACTTCACGGTGAATCTTGGGCAATCTTGGCTTGATTTTCATTGATGTGATTTTCATAGTGGTTGAATTTAAGAAAGGCAGAAATTGTACGTAAATGTTCAAGAGTGATTTTAGAATAACGCTGACTATTACTCTTATATATATATATGTATATCAAGTTAAACTAATAAAATAAACTAGTGTAGATACCAGTGTTGATCCGTCATAAATCCGACCTATTTTGGTTTATGTTATTAATTTATATATATATTGCACAGGGATGCGTTCCCCCAAAAAAATCCTTGTACCCACCATCTCCACACTCCGGGGACTTGGGGACCCTAGGAAACATTCTTAATTTGCCGGAAACTTCATTGGGGACTTATGGGGTTTGCTAGCCATATCCAAAACGTTCTCGACAAATTTTGGGGGTGTTCTTGGTAATTTCTTGGGATGTTCCAAGTAGATTTTAGAATGTTTTTGACATGTTTGGAGTTGTTCTCGGTATATTTCTTTAGTTGTGATAATGGGTATTAATGATTAGACAATATGATCATTTATGCATATTTTCCGCATTATACTAGATCTAAATTTGAATCTGTCTAGGTTGCAGCTCAAAATATGGGTTTTGTATGACGGGTTTTTAATTTGGGTTTTTAGGTTTTTCTTTTATTCTTCTCATTTTAAGGGTCATCTTAGCTTTTACATATTGCACATAGGTATCCATGAGTTATTCAAGTCCAAATCTTCCTTTATCACAACCTCAAACACTATGAAAACAATTGGATAGTAAAGACTTGGATTGGGTACTAAATGTTTGAATCAATTTCTTTTCGATATCCTTTCTAATATGAAATATCATCTAATCTCTTTACATAATGCAAGGATGTATATCCTTGACTATTTTGTAGTGGTTTTCAACATAGCTATACAAATCTACATAACCTATTTATAAGGGAATGCATTTTAACCTAATCATCATATATAAGAAATATAAGGAAGAAAAGTTGTTATAGAGGTAGTTATTCTTCTCATAGACCCTTCATGGACCTTATAGAAAATTGAAAATAGTTACACTTTACTTTCCTAAAACTAAATTGCATGTTGCTTATGTCCACGTGCTAATATGGAATGTTACTCGATCATTTTCTTATTTCCCTGAACTTTTCCAGAAATAACAAGTGTAAAAGGGCTATGCAGAATATAGTACTAGTATAGCCTATTGTGCTTACAAGCAACTACACTTGTTTATGGTGAATTCTAACCTTTTAACACACACACACACACACACACACATATATATAACCCTAATCTTTTAAGCATTTAGAGGTTTGTGTCTCAGTTTCTTTTTTACCCTTCTCGGTGCTTAATAGATCTAAGGTTGAGCATTATTTTGACATGAAAATATCTATATGAATCCAACAATTAGGTTTTTGTTTGAAATGCTCTCTATGAAGGAATTATTACTTAACTAAAATTAACCGAACGTGTTATGTGATAAACTACAGGAAACTATCTTAAGTATGGAAATATTGAATATTGCTTGTCTTTTCTATTTTTAAATGGAAACCCTTGTTTTCCTTAGATATAATGTCCTTTAATGAAAGCTACTTAATTGTATTTTTTGGATGTGGTTTTTCACTATTCACAATAATGTGAGTAATTTTGTAAAGTTATGTCAAAGTTAAGTAGATCCCAACATTTTGAGTGACTCCACCCATGATTGATAGAATCTAAAGTTGCTGAGGTACACAATAGATTGAAGGTTGGACAAATATTAAAATATATAGCAAGAAATAAATTTGTAATAAAAATTAAATATTCAAATTATTTTGTAATAAAAGATAAGTCAAAGGGAGGGGTGGAAGGAGTGGGAGGGGTTCTTCTCAACCCCGAAGAATATCAAGAATTGAAGTATCATTGGGGAACTAGGCATAGCTCCGAATAATCAAGCGGAGGCCCTAGCCTTATGGAAAGGTGTAGAAATTGCTTTGTAAAAAGGATGTAAAAATCTCACTATCATCGGGGATTCTGAGTTGATCATTCATTCCCTGATCCATAAAACTCCTCCTAAAGATCCAAGTTTGTGTTGAAATATCGTAACTTCAAAGAGTATTCTAATTTATTTTACTGATGTAACCCACGGGAGATGTTTTATTCCTCCATCGGAATGTTACTATTGTATTTGGTCATCATAGAGTCATGAGGTAAAGCCTCTATTGTAAGTCGGGTCAATAGAACCCTCCATAATATAATATAATATTGTTTTGTGTCTTCTTAGGGAAAAAGACAAGTGTAAGAAAGAGTATAAATAGAGGATGTGTGTTCCTCATTTGACACACACACTCACTTGTGTATAGTGCATAGGGGAGAGAGAGAGACATACCAGCAAGGAGGAAGAGCACATGTTTGGGGTTTTCTCTTTGTACTTTTGATACATCATAGAGGAAGTTTTGTTGGGTTTTCTCCCCCTTGAGGGTTTCCCGGGATAAATCTATGTGTATCTTGTGATTGTGTTTCTTCCAGTGATCCTGCATATGCTATTGTTGTGAAATTGAATTGAATACTAATGATATCTAGCTAAGCATATGGAATCTTAACATGGTATCAGAGCTAGCATGAATAGAACAACTTTCACAAGGTGAAACTCTCATCTCCCTTCGACAAGAAATTAGGGTTTATGTCAAAGTTGGAAATTTGAAGATCGGATTGCCTAGAAAGTTGTGCCTCCCTAGAGCACATCTATTGAGCCCTGGATCGAAGTTTTTGAGTGAGTAGTTCTCCGGAAAAGTCAAATTGTGGTTTGGCCTTGAACTAGAAAATTGTAAAAATCCAAAGAACCAGAAAACTGCAGAAACTGAAATCTTGTAAGACAATTTGAAGGGTGAAGATTTGGAATCTCTAGAAACTAAGTGGACTAATCAACTTGCCTCAGTAAAGCGCATCTCCTGGTAATGTCGGTTTTGTATTTTGAGAAATTTCATTTTTTAGTGATCTCCTAGATAAGATGACCCCAAGCACTAAGCTTGAGGACAAGTTAGAAGGAATAGAAAACTTTCGAGCATGTAAATACATGATTGGTCTCATTCTCAGAGAGAATGATCTTGATAAGTACATCAAAGAAGAAGTCGCAGAACCAAAAGAAGATGAAGCTAAGGAGAAGCACAAGAAGGACATGATTAGGGCTATGATGATCATTGTTGATTCTATCAAAAATCACTTGATTCCTCAAGTGTCATCCAAAGAGACCCCACAAGAAATGTATGATTCCCTACCCAGAATGTATGAAGGAAGAAACATCAACAGAAAGATGAATTTGAGAGATCAATTGAAAAGTACCAAGATGAGCAAAAGAGAATCCATCCAAGACTACTTCACAAGGGTCTCCCAGTTTAAGGAACAACTAGAAGCCATTGGATAATTCCTTGATGAAGATGAACTAGTTATGATTGCTCTCAAAGGTCTCATTAGACCTTGGGATTCATTCATACATACTATGTGTGCCAAAAAATAAAGATTGAAGTTTGACATTGTATGGGAAGATTGCATCCAAGAGGAGGCTAGAGTAGCCAATAGAGAAGCTCTGCTGAAAGAAGATGATCAAGCCCTAGCCACCCATACTAGAAGGGGAAGAAGTCAACCTAACTTCAAGAAGGAAAGCCACAAGGAGTCTAGACCTCCCAAGAGGTTCCATAGGAAAAGAGAAAACAGTCAAAGGAAAGACTACTCCCAATTTCAATGTTACAATTGTCACAAGATATAACACATTGCTAGAGAGTGTCCATTGAAGAAAGAAGCATATAAGAAGATCAACAACAAAAGAGATCATGCACATCTAGCGGAAATTGAAGAAGAGGAAGAAAGACCACAAAGAAAACTAGTGAAAGTAGAAGATGTCGAAGAGTATGCATTATTCTCTGCACTCTCTGGGTTAGTGACACCTGGAGAAGATACATGTCTTATTGATAGTGGTGCTAAGAAGCACATGATAGGACAAAAGAAAACTATGTTAAAACTTGAAGAGAAAAACTCTCCTCAGAAAATATCATTAGGAGATGACTATCAATATCCTATCAAAGGTATTGGTGAAGCAATCTACAAGCTTGATTATGGAACCCCCATGAAGATGAAGGAAGTCCTATATGCATCGGGTTTAAAGAAGAACTTGCTTTCTATCTCTTCATTAGATAAGAAAGTATATAGGGTTACATTTATGGATGGACATGTACTTATGTGATCCAAAGGAAAATCAATTGAAGATGTAGTTGTCATTGGTGAAGAAGGAGGATTATATAAACTCAAGGGACATTAAAAAACAACCCTTGTTCATGAGACCACTAGCCCATGTGAACTATGGCATAGAAGGCTTGCTCACATAAACTACAAGGCACCACCCTATGTGAGCAAAGTAGTAACAAGCTTACCAAATTTGAAGATTGATCATGAAGGCACTTGCTAAGGATGTGCAAAAGGAAAGAAGGTCAAGAATCCATTTCCGAAAAGTGAAACAAAGACTAAAGGTACGTTGGAATTAATTCATTTTGATGTATGAGGTCTAATGCCCACCACAAGGCTTTGAGTGGTTATGAATATTATGCCACATTTATTTGATGAGTGTTCAAGAAAGGCATGGATATACTTCTTGAAAACAAATGATGAAGTATTCGAAAAATTCAAGGAATTCAAAGCCTTGATAGAGAATCACTCAGAAAGAAGAATCAAGATACTCAAAACAAACAATGGTGGAGAATATACTTCAAAAGAATTTGAGGCCTTCTGTAAAGAAGTTGGAATCAAGAGGGAACTAACCACCCCCTATAATACTCAATAGAATGGTGTTGCAGAAAGAAAGAATATGACCATTATGGAAGTAGTGAAGACAATGATACATGATCAAGATTTTCCTATGCATCTATGGGCTGAAGCAGCAAGAACAACAATGTATGTACATAATAGAATATCCCATAGTTCCCTTGGATTTAAAACTCCTAAAGAAATGTTCACATGAAAGAAACATGAAGTAAGCCATATCAAAATATTTGGATTTCTAGTATATGTTCACATTCCAAAAGAAAAGAGAACTAAATTGGATCCTTCCAGAAAGAAGGGAATATTTGTTGGATACTATGAAGTCTCCAAAGCCTTTAGAATATACATCCCGAGATTCCATCACAAGGATATTAGTAGGGATGTAACATTTAATGAAGAAGCATCTCTCAAAAGATCCAGAAAGTGCCAGCATGAAGAAGTATATGAAGAAGATATACCTTCCAGAAATATAGAAGTTGCACCCTCCCTTGAAAATGAAAAATTAGTGGATCATGATATGCTAGAACCTCAGGAACCGCCTACTATGAGTATATCACATAAGAGAAATATTTCTTGGGTAAGAGAAATTATACAAGAAGCAAAGAAGTATGGAGCTCCAGAAGGCTCCACAAGAACAAACAAGAGATCAAAGCCATTCTTCAATTATGTAGCTTTGATGTGTAACCTTGTAGATCAAGAACCTACCAGTTATGAAGAATATGTACGGAAGAGCGAATGGGTAGAAGTAATGACAGAAGAATACCAGTCAATAGTGAAGAATGCTGTTTGGGATATAGTTCTCAAACCAGAAGGAAAGAGGGTGGTATCTTCCAAGTGGATCTACAAGATAAAGCATGCAGCTGGTGGAAGTATTGAGAAATACAAGGCAAGATTTGTGGCTAGAGGATTATCTCAGAAAGAGGGAATTGATTATGAAGAGACATTTGTGCCAGTAGCAAGATACACTTCAATTAGAACCATCACATCACTTGCATCCATGATGAAGCATAATTTACACCAAATGGATGTGAATACAACCTTCCTGGATGGTGTTATTGAGGAAGAAGTGTACATAGAACAACCATAAGGATGTGAAATCAAAGAGAGATGGACTCACGTATGTAAGTTGAAGAAGGCTTTGTATGGACTAAAGCAATCTCCTAGATCTTGGTATGGAATGATAGATAGCTTCATAACGAGCTTGGGATTAATAAAAGAAATGAGAAAGAGATTGTAGAATGCAGGAAGAAGCTCGCTGGAGAATTCAAGATGAAAGATCTTGGATTGATGCACTATTTTCTAGGCCTGGAATTATGGCAGAGGCTAGAAGAAATATTTCTCAACCAGGGAAAGTATCCTGTGGAAATCTTAAAAAGATTTGATATGATGGAGTGTAAAGCCATGGCCACTCCAATGGATACCAACTTGAAGTTTTTATCGGATGAATCATTAGAATTAGTGGATGTGACTCAATACAAACAGATTATTGGGTCGTTGATGTAGCAGACAAATACGAGGCCAACTATATGCTTTGTTGTGAAAACCCTGAGTTAGTATCTAGTTAAACCTATACGTGTTCACATGATAGATGCAAAGCATGTGATGAGGTACCTGAAAGGTACGATAGACTTTGGACTATACTATGATGGAGATCATGACTACAGATTGTATGGTTATACAGATGCAGACTGGGTTGATAGTGCTTTAGACAGGATTTGCCATGATCTCATGGTTTAGCAGGAAGTAGCTTAGTGTTGCTCTCAGCACAACTGAAGCAGAGTATATAGCATCTTGTTCTACTAGTTGTGAAGCCATATGGCTTCGGAAGTTGATGTCAGGTCTATTTGATTTTGGAGCTGGATACCACAATGATTCTATGTGACAACCAGAGTTGTATAAAGATGACGGAGAACCCAATGCTCCATGACAAGATGAAGCACATAGAAATACAATATTTTTATATACGAGATATGGTAAAGAAGGGAGCTATAAAACTCCAATATGTGAGTATCGATGAGCAAGTTTTTGACGTATTGAAAAATCCTCTATCTCGAACAAAGTTTGAATACATATGTGAAAATCTTGGTGTAGTTCGAAAAGACCTTTCTCGTGAGGTTCGATGATGATGATAATGGACCCTCGTCAAATGGAGGAGCATGTTGACTCTATGGACCCTCCTCGGAAAGGAGGAGCAATTCGATGATATGGACCCTCCTTGGAAAGGGGGATTAGGTCGATGATATGGACCCATCTCAGAAATGGGGAGCAGGTCGATGTTATGGACCCCCCTCGAAAAAGGGGGAGCAGATTGATAATGTGGACCCTCCTCAAAATGGGGGAGTAGGTCGATAATGTTGCAGTGGGATTGTATCATCCCTGGACACTATGTCCTAAACTGAGAGGGATTGACTATCATGTAAGTGTCTCATGATTGCATCATCCTTGGACTTATTTCCTAAAGTGAGAGGGATTAACCATCCCGTAAGCGGCTCAGGATTGCATTATCCTTGGACTTATGTCCTAAAGTGAGAGGGATTGACCATCTTGTAAGTGGCTTAGGATTGCATCATCCTTGGGCTTATGTCCTAAAGTGTGAGGGATTAACTATCTCGTAAGTGGTTCAATATTGCATCGTCCTTGGACCTATGTCCTAAAGTGATAGGGATTGATCATCCTATAAGTCGATCATGTGTACTACAGGTTATATTGTTTTTTATGATGATATTGATCGAGAGACCAAGTGTTACTGCAAAGGATCAAGCAATTAGATACTGCAAAGGATCAAACAATTGATTACTGCAAAGGATTGAGTGATCGAGCGATGCAGAATATGAAGATCAAAGTGTTGCTGCAAAGGATCAAGTGATCAAGTACTTCAAGAAGATGAAGATCAAGTGTTGATGCAAAGGATCTAGTGATCAAATAACTACAAAGGATTGAGTGATCGAATGCTGCAGAAGATGAAGTCTCAGTGCTGTAGAAGATGATGTTCCAGTACTGAATATGTTGAAGATGTTCCAGTAACTGTTCCAGTTGCTGATGATTGTCAAAAAATTCCAATGACGTAGTATCACCTTGATGTTGATGAAAATTCTCTCTCTCCTTGCTCCTACAGTTAATGTTGTAATTGTCAATAGAATACCCTTCTCATTAAGGGTGGGTGTTGAAATATTGTAACTTCAAAGAGTATTCTAAATTTATTTTACTGATGTAACCAATGGGAGATGTTTTATTCCTCCGTCGGGATGTTACTATTGTATTTGATCATCATAGAGTCATGAGGTAAAGCCTCTGTTGTAATTTGGGTCAATAGAACCCTCCATAATATAATATATTATTTTTTTGTGTCTTCCTAGGTGAAGTCGACCCAGTAAGTTTGTTGGGGTCGATTGGAGTACGGAAAAAGTCAAGTGTAAGAAAGAGTATAAATAGAGGATGTGTGTTCCTCATTTGACACACTCACTCACTTGTGTATAGTGCACATAGGAGAGAGAGAGAGACATACCACCAAGGAGGAAGAGCACTTGTTTGAGGTTTTAAATTTGTACTTTTAATACATCTATATAGAGGAAGTTTTGTTGGGTTTTCTTCTCCTTGAGGGTTTCCCAGAATAAATCTGTGTCTATCTTGTGATTGTGTTTCTTTTAGTGATCATGCATATGCTATTGTTGTGAAATTGAATTGAATACTAATGATGTATATATAAGCATATTCAATCTTAACAGTTTGCATAGGTTAATCACTAGAACTTTGCTAAGGTGTGAAAAGTTTGATAAAATCCAGGGTTTTCATGTAATGAGGAAACATAACAAGGTGACAGATTTACAAGCCAACCTTGCATGCCCCTTATCTTAAGGGAATTTCAAAATAATGTTACTTGGAAGTACACCACATTCAAGTTAAAATCATAAGTGATATCAGTATCCTTCACCACGACGCAAGGTGGAAGAAGGTTTTCATACTTCCCCATGACGGCTTGAGAAAGCTAGTAGTTAATACTCCGCAGGAATTGAAGAATATGTCCCCTCATTCCTCTCCTGAAGTGTGTTGGAAATCACAAGATATGGCATTGAAGGAGGTTGGCTAATTTTTTATTCTAATTTTGATAGATTAGGGAGCAAGTGAACGGAAAAATAATTTGCGAAAGAATTGCATCTGAGTTGGTAATAGAGGCACAAGGAAAATTTTTAGGGAAAAATTTAGCCCATGGGCCATTTTTTCGACCTTTTTTTTCCAAAAAAGATTCACCAATTTGCCTTCTTTTATAAAGATGATTTGTCCAAATTCCATGGGATAATTTTGTACTCTAAAAATCGCCAAAATTATCCAAAAGCTATATAAAGTCCTTAGAAATTTGAATTATTTTTTAAAAAACCGCCAAATATTTTATGGTTGCAAATTTAAGAGTTAGTAAGATTCACCAAGGTTTCTACAATTTGAGAAAGTTATGGATCCTTAAAATTTTCCATAAAGAGGTAGTTTTATAGAGGTTTCTTGGGTTTGCATTCTGATTCTAAGCAGAGCTGGAGTCGAAATGGATGGCTCGAGCTCTTGTTCTTTGATTTCTCCAATGGAATAAGACCGACATATAACAGAGTTAGAAGAAAAAGTGGCATTTCTCTTGATCAATTTAGAAAGATGGCAGCATGACATTGAGCAACAAATGGAAGTTGAGATAAGTAGGGAAATACAGAGGTACAAGACGTGTACAAGACTTCCAACACGTAATTGGAAAGAGTAAACTCCAAAATTGCTTTGATGGATGTGGAGATCCATTGTTTACGCATTCATGTACATGAACATCGGGAGCATATTACAGAACTCCAAGAAACCATTCGTCAGTTAAGAAGGGAGGTAGCACCCATAATTCGATGAACAAAGCATGGGGAAAACTCTTACATTGGATACCCAAAGAATTACCAAGGGCCAGAGTGGGAAGAGCCAATGATAAACAAAGTTGAAACTCAGTATATGTGTCCTTAGCATAACCCTAGTTATTCTGCCACTTTGTGTTATCCCTCCAGACCTCAACTCTCCAAGCCATCGGGTTTCTCTAATTTCCAGGTTTTATATAGTTTATGTATTGCAAGTGCATATTTTTATCTAGTAGTTTTATAAGGGTCTACATTAGTAATTTAGCATAAACAAGAAATACCATCAGGTGTAAATGGATGAATTCTAGAGATGTTGGTAATTTTGAATTTGGGCTGGTAGAATTATTGCCCCTCTTTTTTGTACCCAATTCGGTTGGACAGTTCGGTCGTAGCTTCGTATTTATATAATATATATTTATTTCAGTTATGTGTGTGTGTGTGTGTGTGTGTGTGTGTGTGTGTGTGTGTGTGTGTNTACAAATTTTGAAACATGGAGAAAGAGGGGGGTTGAGGTAAGATAAAGGAAGGAAATATAAGATAAACAAGAAGAATTAGGAAGGGGGACTTCAAATAAATGCAAAATTAGATAGAAAAAATGAAAGAAGTGAAAAATAAAGTAGAAAGGTTGGAGTAAGGAAGGGGCTGAGGGCTGGGAATGGAGATGATTAATAATAGGCTACCAAGGTTTAAAACGAAATTCATTATTGAAGTTTATTATTTTCTCTTTTGACTAAAATGCTTCATTTAACTATTAATATACACATGTGATAAAGTATTTAATCCAAAAGGGAGTTTCATTACACAACCACCACAAAAGCCTAAGAAAATGGAGGACCTAAAAACCAAAGTCCAAAGATGTCATAGAGGCTGCATAGGAGCTTATAAATGCCATTAAAGGTTGCATAATGACATATTTAAAAATATAAAAATTAAAATAATTGCTAGTTGTCCAACACAATAGTTCAAGTGGCATCCCCCAACCTTCAACCATGACCTTAAAATGTAAAATGATGGAATCCCATCCCTTGCTACCTTGCTTGGGTTCATGTGATGTATTTGCCTTAGATATTACTAAAATCAAGGGGTGAAACTTATCATTCTCTTAGGTTTGAGGAGGAGGCCAATTAATACACACACACACACACAAGTTGAAGGTTTTGAATAATATTATACAAAATAAATGATAAACAGGATAAAATTGACCCTACAAAATTTTGAAACATGAAGAAAGAGAGGGATTGAGGTAAGATAAGGAAAGGAAATATATACAAGAAGAAATAGGAAGGGGGACTTAAAAAATATGCAAAGTTAAAAAGAAAAAATGGAAGGAGTGAAAAAGAAAGCACAAATGTTGGAGTAAGGAAGGGGATGGGGGCTAGGAATGGAGATGATTAATGATAGGTCACCAATGTTTAAAACTAAGTTCATGATTGAAGTTAATTCTTTTCTCTTTTGACTCAAATTATTTATTTAACTATTAATATAGCACACGTGCACAAAGTATTTAATCCAAAAGGGAGTTGCATTACACAACCACCACATAAAAACCTAAGAAAATGGAGGACCTAAAAACAAAGTCCAAAAATGTCATAGAGGCTACAAAGGAGCTTATAAATGCCATTAAATGTTGTATAATGACAACTTTAGAAATATCAAATTTAAAATCATTTCTAGTTGGCCAACACAATAGTCTGAGGGGCATCCCCCAACCTTCAACCATGAGCTCAAAATGTATAATGATGGAATCCCATTCTTTGTGTAACAACCCTCCATGGGGTCCAAAAATAAGTTCTAACACTAATATGCATGAATATAAAATCTATATCAATTAACCACAACTTCTTATTTTAAATAAAAATATACTAACAACATAATAAATATGACATGTTTACCATGCCGAGAATTGTTGATGCTATCGAAGCCGATTTTTGTTGCCAAAATTCTCGCCGGAAAATCCTACAAACTCACTAATATCTCCTGGTACTCTGCAACTTGTTCTACTAAATTCTCTGCTGAACACTGCGAACGGATTTCCAATCGTTGATAACCCACCGGTTTCCTCTTTACCATATCCTAATGGGTACTCTCCTTCCCCCGAGACGCCTGAGCCTGACGAGGCTAACAATATGTGGCTAGCAATGACAATACAATGCCAAATTGCTGCTGGGTGGCTCCCAACCTCACTCATGTTGTATTCAACCACACTCTTCCGCAGTCGCCTCTGAGTCACAAAAATGATTTATGATCAAACTATGGCAACCAGAAGAGGAAAAATCCCCCCTCTCTTCCTCATTTTCTTCTTTTTATTAACCCTTTCGTTAATAACAATGCAACCATGCATCACTTTAGTTTAAGTGATTCTTTACTTAATTATTTTATTTGTTGATTTTATTCATTCAACCTTATTTTGTTATCTTAGGTTATCTTTTACTTAGTTTTAAGTTTAGTTTAGTTTAGTTTAGTTTAGTTTATTTAGTTCATTTATTTATTTTTTATGTTTATTTACTTATTCCTTTATTATTATTATTTTATTTATTATTATTATTATTATTTATGAAATTTATTTATTTATTCATTTATTATTATTATATTATTTATTTATTTCATTTAACAAATCCGGATATGTTTATGTTCTTTAAGACCATTTTTTATTATTTCTCTTTAGTTCATTTAGGTGTTTTATTACCGCCACATTCTCGTCGCGGCCAGAATTATCAAGGCTCTATGCTCCTAGCATGCCCTTCCGATAATTCCCACAGACAGGGAGTTGGTTATGTCGAATGAGCCAATGTTACCTCAGTTCACCTATCCTACGAAAAGCCAGGTGGTTCCTGGGGAATAGGGCCGAATCTGTATTGCATGCCTCCTAGTATAATCCTCGTGAGTGACCGACTCACGACCTACCCTCACGACACACGCATCTGATGAGCTGGAGTTTTCCTCACTCTATTCAAATCTCATCGCATCGCTCGTTTGCTAGACTTACACATATAATTTCTCAGCCCCATCACATGATGTGGGTCGATTGGCAATCATCTCCCATCACCTGCACATATAACACCCTGTGCATCAAATCTCATAAAATAATATTTTAATCATAACATAATTATTCGTTGACCTCAATTGTCGAGGTTTCCCGACTCATTCAGAGTCCATGCATGCCAGTGCATCAAAACAAATCAAAATTTAATAACATTATAAACAAGTTTGGTATCACCTGCCATAGTCGTTGACTCCCTTAGAGTCTTTGCATGCTGATGCTCTCTTTCTGTACATGTACCTGCCTTTCCTGTCACACTTGACGGACCATCATAGTACATGCTACACAATAAATTTGTCAATCATTCAACAATATAGAATTTAACTCTTGCTTAATAACTTCACATATTTTCTCATTCATTCATAATTAAACTCATCATATAATCATATTCATAATTAACCAAATCATAATTCATTCATCATATAATACATAAGTCATACAATTTTGTTTAATTCATATCTCTTCAGTAGCTAATCATTTTACCCAGGTCCAGGTCATCCAAAACCAGATGCCCTCAATAGCATGTCCATATAAAATTTTAAATACCAAATTAATAAATAGTCGAGTCATTCTTCATAGAATGCCCTCAAAGTCTAGTCATAATAATCTCCAAAGTCAAGGTAAAAACAAGGTGTTACACTTTGTTACCTTGCATGGGTTCATGTGATGTATTTTCCTTTGAGATTAATAAATCAAGGGGTGGAACTTATAATTTTCTTAGTTTTTCCAGAGGATTCCAACTATGCCACCTTTCCTAATGTTCACAAGCAACACAACTAAATTTGTGCCTATGGCGCCCTTCAAAGCTTTGGGACTAGTATAAGCTAGTTGAGGATACTATAACAAGGAGCTCTTTGCTAATGTTTCCATGTGTACTACCCCAAAATTACAATGTCCATAACCACACCATATCCATCCCCACTTTTCTCACTTTCACTTGAATATACATATGAAGGTTTTCATAAACTAGGATACCGTTAGACTAGGCAAAATAATTGGCGTGATAAACATTGTTGAACATATATTCATTCTATTTATTACATATATGAAACATAATCACAATTCTAATACGTTGTCATGTTGTGTTAAACTTGACAACCCAAGGAAGTATGTCATCTAGTAGAGAAACATTCCAAGAGATGGGGGAAGGGAGAAATTGGGAATTGTAGCATCCCCGATCCTCCAACCGGCGAAGAGGACGCTACCATGGCATTAACCATCCGGGCAGCCGCCCCATGAACATGTATGTACATAAAATGCTGAAACAAAATGCTTTGAACTAGAACATGCATACATGATTATTTATCATACAGCGGAAGCAAACACACATTCATACAAGCATTCAACATGTTCATCATATTCATTAAACAATAAATATAAATACAAAGATGAAATGGTAAAGATTACTTATCTCATAAAGAACTCGCCCCGCAACCAGCTACGTCGCTGCAACGTTCCACCCAACCATAGGCTAGCATGCTGCTAAATCTCTTAGCAATGCTGCCACCCCCGAGCTGGGCATGGTTCCCCAAGGAATAAGGAACAAGCAGGCTTACACATAGCCAAGGATACACAAAACACAGCCAAGCCAACGCGGTTGGGTTTATCAGGCCATCACAAGACATCCAAACCAACATGGTCAGGTTTATCAGGCCATCAAGGAGCTGGGAAAGGTCATATGCTAAGCTGGTGAGCTCATTGCAGAGCTAAGGACACCTACACCAGAACTAGCCTAACTTCTAGCACACCCACACACACCCAACACAAGGAAATCAGTCCCTTCTCTGCTACACAGTCCCTTAGGCCCTGACCTCCCTTCCAGTGCTATTTAGGGGTTGTGGAGAAGAAAGACAGCCCTCTAGCTCTCTCTGTGTGGTTCCCAAACACACCAGGTTTATCAAGAAAACCAAGCCCCCATCCCTGCTCCCAACACAGTCCGAAGACCAACCATTACACGCATGCAATCAATCAATAATTACAGCTTAGATAGGGAAAACGACTCCCAAGCAACCTACAGTAGCCCCCAAAACGTAACAACAAACACAACCAACAAACATGGGGAAAACAACAGCCCATTTTGAACAATGAAGCCACCGGGAAGACTTACACAGATCGCAATGGGGAAGGAAAATCAGCCTCCCAACCTGTGCGTGAGAGAACTTTACACTAGATCCCAATATACAGAGGGAAACACACCGGATATCTCTCTATGGAAAACGCAAATGACAGTCGAAACGGCTCCCTCCCCTAGTTACGTGAGACCAAACAGGAAAGAAGCCTCTGTGCGAGACACATGAAGTTTTTCCTTGCGTGAGAATGAGCGACAATGGAGAAGTAAATTCCGTTCTCAGCCCGGATAGGGGAAAACACAACGCACAAGCCACAAATCGGTAAGGGAAACATACACACAACAGAAAAACATGAATCGCCCTTCATAGGGAAATCGTGGGTGAAAGAACAAGGCTCCCACCTTGCTACGTGAGTAAAAACCAGGAAGAATCCTGTGAATGAGAATGAGCAAGAATGGAGTGAATCCGTAGTGTTTTTCCTGCCTATGTGAAGATATAAGTTTGCTGGTGGAGTGGGCGTGTGGGCAAGGACTGACAATCCTGCCACCCACCACTTACCAACAATAACTGCCCTCAACTAGCATCAACAGTTTTGAATGGGTGGTTGACACATGGCTTTTTTCCCCCATTGGTTCAAGTTTTAACAATTTCCCCCCTTATTCTTGGGATAATCATGCCCTTTTCAATATGGTTGCATTGACATAGCTAGTTGGGTTCATTTAATTAAAGATGCATATTTACATGATGACAAAACTTAATATATGCCGTATACCATGATAGACCATCGGCAACGATTCCGTTCACTGAAACATAACACAACTAAATCAATGGTGGGGATTTTGCCTTTAGCTCCACACCACGATTCATTACAATATATACATCATGTACATTTAATGCAACGGGGTCAAAACCGGGGTGTTACAGGAACTTTGTTTTGGGAAAGTTGTAATACTAGAACAAGTGTTGAGAATTGTATTTCTTTCTACGTAGAGTGCTTTTCAATTAAGGGATTCATTTATTGTAGTTTCCACCCAAAGATGAGTCCATTAAGTATCAAAGGACAAGTAAAGACCTTTTTAGGTTCTCAAGTGGGATTTCATATGGTTTTATCTTGTACAACCATAGTTCTTACTTAGATTTGAGTTTCCACATCATATCAAGAATGTTCTTAGTGCGTAGCCATCTATATAATTGGTTGTAATTTTTAAGAGCCTTAGTGTAGTGTAGCATATGAATTCCACACTTTTGACTTAAATATTCTTACCCACCAAGGAGGCGATAGTGAGACACTCTTTAGTGCCTATGTCCATGTGTGACCTACCTAATGATAATACAATACCTATCTATGTTTTCCTTTTGTTGTGTACCATGTTCCTTGAGTCACACCTACCTTGGTCTAGATGTATGACTACTTAAGGATGTATAACACTTTGGTGGAATCCCTAACTACCTTGTTTCTCTTGGTCTTTGACCTTTGGTCACTGGTTTGGTTCACTTTGACCTGCTGATGTAATTGTAACTTCGGAATGTATTTACTTGTATTTCTTATGTATTGTAACCCGATGGTTATTCCGGGATGTATTTGTAATGTACTTGAGTCATGTCATGCCCCGAGGTTCCTATCGAGAGTTTCTATAATGTAAACAAGTCATGTCAAATTAAGGTGGGTAACCCTCCTATTGTCTAAGGGTTAAATTCCCCGCAGTTTCGGGGCACTAGGGTTATTAGACTCACCTAGTGAAGTTGGCCCTAGTTGGGTTTAGTCAAATCGGGAATTAGTATAAATAGAGAGCTAGCCTCTCTATTTATCACACACTCAGTTGTAGAGCATAGCTGAGGAAGAGAAAGACACCAGGGCAAGGAAGAAAGAGGTTACTACTGTCGGGAGATCATCTTACTGTTTTGGGTTTCACTTTTGGTATTGATTCTAACTCTGAGGAAGTTGCGGGGTTTTATCCATTTATGGTTTCCCCAAGGAAAAACATTGTGTTCATTTTCTCTTGTGTTTGATTGTTGTGCTTGTTGTTCTCTCAGTTAAATATCCTAATGATATGCTAGCTTAATGTTAAAAATCTAACATGGTATCAGAGCTAACCTGAGAAGAAGACACTATGCAGCTACGGGTACTAGGGATTCCTATTTTGTGGATCTCTCTCCACATATTTTCAGCAAAAGTAGGGTGGAATAACTCTCCTCCCTAGGGTGCATCTTTTTGTCGAAGCAGAATCCAATTATGAGGTTTTTCAGTTTTGGACCCGACACTGCTGCCGAAAATTAGGGCTTTTCACAAAAGTGGAATTTTTCAGTGAGCCTAGGCTTGGATTGATCTCCTCCCCAAAATTGAAGTTAGAGATCAAAATCAAAGCATTTGGTTGGACAGAACTCCAGAAAATAAAAACCCTAATCTATTCCTGAACCAACATTGC
Source organism: Pseudotsuga menziesii (assembly GCA_001517045.1). Lineage (NCBI taxonomy): Eukaryota > Viridiplantae > Streptophyta > Pinopsida > Pinales > Pinaceae > Pseudotsuga > Pseudotsuga menziesii. The sequence continues at coordinate 441,824 of LPNX011179073.1, forward strand.
AGGATTTCAGCTCCAAATCCAGATCCGACATCTTGACATGGTAAGATCTAAATCTTTTGTATTTCCATTTGAGTTTCTCAGTTAATATGTCTCATAATACCAATCTTGATGAAAAACTTGAGGGAGCGGATAACTTCCGAGCCTGGAAGTATAGGATCTCCCTGGTCTTTGAAGAAAATGAGTTAGACTCCTATATCAGTGAGGAGGTTCCAGTTCCAGAGGGAGATGAGGCTAAGGCCTTACATAAGAAGAAGTTGGTTATGGCAAAGAGGATCATTGTTGATTCTATCAAGGATCACCTCATACCACAGGTGTCCTCCCTCAAGACACCTAAAGCTATGTTTGATGCCCTAACCAAACTGTTTGAAGGGAAGAACATCAATCGGAAGATGACTCTAAGGAACCAGTTGAAGAATGTAAAGATCCAGAATGAGGATAGCATCCAGTCATACTTCACAAGGGTCTCCTAGATCAAAGAATAGTTGGAAGTAGTAGATGAAGAAGTGGAGAATGCAGAAATTGTGATGACAGCTTTGAATGGCCTCCCTAGTTCATGGGGTTCTTTCATCCAAGGAATCTGTGCAAGGAAGAAGTTAGTCAAGTTCAATAGACTATGGGAAGAATGTTCACAAGAAGAAGCTCGAATAGCAGCTCGAGAAGAAAAGATGGGAAGTGAAGATCAAGCTCTCACAGTACACTCCAAGAAAGGAAGAAGGGAAAAGCATCATCACCAAGGTAAGCATTCTCATCAGAAAGGTTCATTTAAACTCAAATGTTATACATGTGATGAAATAGGACACTATGCTAGAAACTGTCCCATGAATAAGAATGGATCCAAGAAGAAGAGGAACTCCAAAAGAAGACATCATACTCACATTGCTGAGGATGATGATCCTCCCAAAAAGAAAGTAAAACAAGAAAGTGAAGATGAATATGTTTTGATCTCCGCTCTCATGGGAACTGTCACTCATGGAAGCAAAGATTGGCTTCTTGATAGTGGGGCTTCCAAACACAAGACAGGTTTCAAGGAATCATTTGAGAAACTATCCGAGCATAATTCACCCCATAAGGTGAAACTTGGGGATGACTACCAATATCCCATAAAAGGTAGTGGTGAATCATCCTACAAGCTAGACTCTAAAAAGTCTATGAAAATGAAGGATGTCTTGTTTGTACCAGGACTAAAGAAGAATATTCTATCCATATCAGCACTGGATGCAAAAGGCATGAGGGTTGCATTTGTAGATGGCCAAGTCCTCATGTGTCCAAGAGGAAAGACTATTGACAATGCAATAGTAATTGGAGAACAAGAAGGATGATTATACAAATTGAAGGGCCATCCAGAACAAGCCTTGGTCCATGAAACAGTAGAGCCAAATGAACTTTGGCACAGAAGGCTTGCACATGTACACTACAGAGCACTACCACTTGCAAGCAAAGTTGTTGAAGGTCTTCCAAAAATTCAAGCAAAACATGAAGGGGTCTGCAAAGGATGTGCGAAAGGAAAGAATACAAAGAAGACATTTCCAAGTAGCGAAAGCAAGGCAAAAGGAATCTTGGAAATCATCCACTCTGATGTATGTGGACCAATGTCATCAAGTTCTCTAAGCAGGTATGTATACTATGTTTCTTTCATTGATGACTTTTCTAGGAAGACATGGATTTACTTCATGAAGAACAAAGATGAAGTTTTCAGCAAGTTCAAGGAATTCAAAGCCTTGATAGAGAACCACACAGAAAAGAAGATCAAGACCTTTTGATTAGATGATGGCAGAGAATTGACATCAAATGAATTCAAATACTTATGCAAAGAATCAGGGATTAAGAGGGAGTTATCCACCCCATATAATCCACAACAGAATGGGGTTGCAGAAAGGAAGAATAGAACTATCATGGAAGCTGCAAGAGCAATGCTTCATGAACAAGATCTTCCCATGCATCTATGGGCAGAGGCTGCCAGAACAGTGGTGTATGTACAGAAACATACTCCACACAGAGTACTCGAGAACAAGATTCCTGAAGAAGTCTTCTCTGGAAAGAAAACAGAAGTCAGCCATCTCAGAATATTCGGTTGTCCAGTGTACATACACATTCCGAAAGAAAAGAGGACAAAGTTAGATACTTCAGGAAAGAAGGGTATATTTGTGGGATACTCTGAAAGCTCGAAGGCTTACAGAATATACTTTCAAGGATTCAAGAAGATCGACATCAGCAGGAATGTAACATTTGATGAAGACACAGCTTACAACAAATCCAGAAAGAGACCTGCTAAAGAACCTGAAGAAGCAAAAGCACCCAGAATTCATGATACAACCATGAACAAAGAAACTCAAAAAGAGGATCGAGAATTTGAAGAACCACAAAGACCTATAGATCCACCTCAAGAGAAGAATCCTCACAAGAGGAAACCTACTTGGATACGAGAAATTATCCAAGGTGTGGAAAGATATGGGGCTCCAGAAGAGAATCACAGAGAAAGAAAGAGAACCAGATCCTGTTTCGGGTATGTAGCTTTACTATGTGACTTTATCAATGAAGAACCTTCCAATTATGAAGAAGCGACAGAACGGAAAGAGTGGAAGGATGATATGATTGAACAGTATCAATAGATCATGAAGAATGATGTTTGGGATGTTGTCCCAAGACCAGAAGGGAAGTCGGTTATAACTTCCAAATGGATCTACAAGATCAAGCATGCTGCAGATGGTAGCATAGAGAAATATAAGGCAAGATTCGTGGCTCATGGCTTCTCACAAAAGGAAGGAATAGATTATGAAGAAACCTTTGCACCTGTAGCCAGATACACTTCCATCAGATCAGTACTTGCTCTGGCTGCAGTGATGAAATGGAAGATACACCAAATGGATGTCAAGACTACCTTCTTGAATGGTGTAGTGGAAGAGGAAGTGTATGTAAAGCATCCACTCAGTTTTGAAACATATGACAGGGAGTCTCATGTGTGTAGATTGAAGAAAGCCATGTACGGTTTGAAACAGGCACCCAAGACATGGTACGACAGAATTGACAGCTTTCTATCTAGTTTGGGATTTACCAAGAGTAAAGCAGATTCCAACCTTTACTACAAGGTTGAAGATGGCAGCCCAGTGATGCTCCTACTGTATGTAGATGATATGTTTGTAACAGGTATGGATTGGTTGATTATTGATACGAAGAGAAAGCTTGATGCCGAGTTCAAAATGAAGGATTTGGGTATGATGCATTATTTTCTAGGCATGGAGGTGTGGTAGAATGCGGATGGAATCTCCCTCGAACAAGGGAAGTATGCAGTAGAGATCCTGAAGAGGTTTGGGATGATGGACTACAAGGACATGACCACACCTATGGCATCGAACATGAAGCTATTAAGTGATGCTTCATCAGAGATGATTGATGCTACGATGTATCCTTAGATGATTAGGTCCTTGATGTACCTGACGAACATGAGACCAGATATTTGCTTTGCTGTGAACACCTTGAGCAAGTTCCTGACAGATCCGAGACATGTTCACTTGATTGCTGCAAAGCATATTCTGAGGCACCTGAGGGGTACAATTGATTATGGGCTCAAGTACGAGGCGAATCAGAAGACTAAACTGGAAGGTTATGTTGATTCATATTGGGCAGGCAGTGCCATCGATAGGAAGACACTTCAGGGTTTTGCTTCAGTATGAGATCAGGTGTGATCTCTTGGTTTAGCAGGAAGCAATCCTGTGTGGCAGTGAGTATAGCTGAAGCAGAGTATGTCGCAGCTTGTTCAACTAGTTGTGAGGCAGTATGGCTAAGGAAGCTACTGTCTGATTTATTTGATCTCCAGATGGATGCTACTTGTATACATTGTGACAACCAGAGTTGCGTGAAGTTGTCAGAGAATCCAGTGTTCCAAGACAAGTCGAAGCATATCGAGATCAAGTATCACTATATCAGGGATATGGTGCAGAGGGGAGCATTGAAGCTCCAATATCTTGCGACGGAGGAACAGATAGCTGATGTGTTGACAAAGCCATTGGCTAAGGTGAAGTTTAAGTACTTCAGGGAGAAGCTTGGAGTTCTCTAGATCGAGGTTTACTTCAAAGGGAAATGATGAGACCTAGATCCATTCTAACATGGTGAGAGGATTGGTTCCTTCCATGGTCAGATGTAAGGGCTGAGCCATTCTGTCATGGTGAGAGGATTGGTTCCTTCCATGGTCAGATGTAAGGGCTGAGCCATTCTGTCATGGTGAGAGGATTGGTTCCTTCCATGTCAGATATGAGTGCTGATCCATTCTGATGTGATTGTAGGATTGGTTCCTACATGATCAGAAGTAAGCGCTGAATTCCATTCTTGGAATGGAGGCACCTAGTCAGTTACCAGGTAGCTCAGTCTGGGACTGGGGGCCATTCTGATATGACTGTAGGATTGGTTCCTACTTGATTAGATGTGAGTGCAAGCCCTTTCAAACATGCATGTTGGATTGGTTCCTCGCATGTGTCGGATGTAAGTGTAGAGCCCTTTCTAACATGCATGTTGGATTGGTTCCTCGCATGTGTCGGATGTAAGTGCAGAGCCCTTTCGAACATGCATGTTGGATTGGTTCCTCGCATGTGTCGGATATAAGTTTTGAGCCTTTTTGAACATGTATGTTGGATTGGTTCCTTGCATGTGTCAAATATAAGTGCTGAGCCTTTTTGAACATGTATGTTGGATTGGTTCCTCGCATGTGTCAAATGTGAGTGTTGGGCCTTTCTGACAGGGTTGTGGGATTGGTTCCCACATGGTCAGGTGTGAGTGCTGGGTGTGCCTTTCTGATATGATTATAGGATTGGTTCCTACATGATCGGATATAAGTGTTGGGTGGGCCATTCTGACCTAGGGTCAGATATAAGCGCTGAAGAAGACCTACATGGAGGCTAGGCCTACAACCAGCATGAAAAATGGCTGGCTCTGTAGAATTTCCTGTGACGAGAAGATTCATGAGATAACACCCGTGATGATCCAATGATGATGATCTAGCAGAGATGATCCAGATCGAGGGATGATCCAGATCCAGAGATGATCCAGATTGAGGGATGATCCATATCTAGTGATGATGATCCAGATCGAGGGATGATCCAAATCCAATGATGATGATCTAGATCCAGGTGAAGATGACTTGAAGATGAAGGTGACTTGAATATAGAGATGATTTAAAGGTGAAGATGACGAAGACTCGATGATGATCCAGATGATACAGAGAAGAAGACTTGTGCTGATAAATTGTGTCGAGAGAATACCTTCCTAGTTAAGAGGGTGTTGATGTAATTGTAACTTCAGAATGTATTCACTTGTATTTCTTATGCATTGTAACCCGATGGTTATGGCGGGATGTATTTGTAATGTACTTGAGTCATGTCATGCCCCAAGGTTCCTGTCGGGAGTTTCTATAATGTAAACAAGTCATGTCAAGTCAAGGTGGGTAACCCTCCTATTGTCTAAGGGTTAAAGTCCCCAAAGTTTCAGGGCATTAGGGTTATTAGACTCACCTAGTGAAGTCAGCCCTAGTTGGGTTTAGTCAAGTCGGGAATTAGTATAAATAGAGAGCTAACCTCTCTATTTATCACACACTCACTCTCACTCAGTTGTAGTGCATAGCTGAGGAAGAGAAAGACACTGGGGCAAGGAAGAAAGAGGTTACTGCTGTCGGGATATCATCTTACTGTTTTGGGTTTCACTTTTGGTGTTGATTCTATCTCTGAGGAAGTTGCGGGGTTTTCTCCATTTATGGTTTCCCCGAGGAAAAACACTGTGTTCATTGTCTCTTGTGTTTGATTGCTGTGCTTGTTGTTCTCTCAGTTAAAGATCCTAATGATATGCTAGCTTAATGTTAAAAATATAACATGACCCTTGGGGAACTCATTAGGGGTATTTCCTAACTTTGTGGGTTAAATTAGGGGAATAAACCTCTAGTTGGGTCCATAATCACTTACGATGCCTCAATACCACAACAACCCAAATACATTTTGGTTCACTATTTATGGGATCAAATGAGTCAAACTTTCTTAACCATTCTTGATCTCTTAGTGGGGAGTGTATCACAAGTTCCTAAAGAGAGTATCATGTTTGTGTTCCACAACACATAGAACAAAGGGGTGTTTCAAGATAAAAAACCTGCACCATGGTGTTGTATAACTTGTGGTATTGAGCCAACACATGTGGTACAAACTTGTCACGCGACATGGATTATCTACTGGCTAACCTAATGTACACTTATACCTTGAGGTCATTCCTTTCCCCACTTACACCATTCAATTCCTCTTCGTAAAAGTGTTTGGATTCTCTTTGGACAACCTATGATTCTTTGGAACCCTATCTTGCATTCACACAAAGATTCATGATACATCTTGATTTAAACTCTCTTCCACATGTTATCAAATTTTGGGTTGTTTGCATATTTTATTTATAGAACCTCTAAAAGGACCTCTTTAATTATCTTAGGTCCAATTTTGAAAGGAATCTTAGTTCCAATCATAGGTCATCTTCATTTGCATATTTCCATTCATACCTTGAGCGATTTAACCATACAACCTCAATGGAGGTTCATCCTAACCAAGGAAAGGGATTATCATCTCCCTTAAGGGAACTTGGATCTCTCTACTCAATGTGTCATCAATCTATCTTTAGTGGTAGTAGAACGTGTTATTTGTGCACACACACACACATATTTTTATGGGAGATATGTACAATACTTGTTTTGCAAGAAATGGAGTTGTATGTGTAGGATCGTTAGAGAAATAGATCAATCTTGTAAACCTATCACAACTCTCTTATTCATTCTAGGTAGATTCAACACCTACAATACATTTTAGGTGAGTTCTTTCATACTTAACTGCCTTTTTTAGTAGTAATGTTTCTAATTCACTAAAGAAATCTTTGGTGAATTGAATCTAGTTTGTAGTTTATTTTCCTTACTAATTTATTGGTAAAACTTGATCTGCAACCTAAGTGAAGTACCCTAATAATATACAACCATGGGTCAACATATTCAAGATCTAAAACCCTAATTAACTTAGTCAATTTTCCTCTTATATATATATATATATATATATATCTTCTCTTGTCACCTAGGATTTCTTCATTTATCTTAAACTGAGTGGTGACTCCACCCTTTATGTTCACCTTTTTAGTAGTGTGTGTATGGTAGGGTGGTTTTCCATCCTTTTCTCATGCTACGTGTGTAAGTATGGATCCATTCATTTTCTACATTTTGGTGACTTCACTAAGGAGTTCCCATTAACCATTCCCTCTCGCGATTGAAGGATCTCTCTTTTCTCCTCTTTTAACCTTACCCTACATATTCACCATAGGTAAGGTTGCATCTCTTGCTCTAGTGGGGAATAATACCTCCCTTCTTCATTTCAACCTCTTATGTAATTAGTTTATGAAATAATATCCCATCCCAACCTTCATTCCTTTATAATGGAGGATACCTAGGTTATCACCATTAGCAAGTTGGTCTATATTCACTCATGATCTCCTTTTCTATCCTTGTTGGTAAATATGAGTTCTTGGTGTTGAACTAAATTTTCCTCAAGGCCTTAACTTCTCCTAATGCCACTGTATGTGGCCTACCAACTCTTTTTACTACGGTGATTATCATCCCCTTGTTGAGTAATAAAGGGAGTAATCCTCTTGTGGCTCAAAATAGTGAGAGTTCTCGTTTTTTTCCCAAATTTTCTTACCTCTCAAGCATGCCTATCCTACCTCCTTTAAGGAAAAAATCCATTAAAGTTTGAACCCTTTTCTCCTTTACATCCTAGGTGAATCCCCAACACTTTGGCCAAAGTCCAAATGAGTCTTGGATTGTTAAGCTTTCTTAATTGCTTAGATGATATCTTAAAACTGTTTTTTACTAGAAGGATCATTGAAAGAACAACAAGCACAGAAACACAAAAACACATAGATTTTCCTCGGGGAAACCACAAGGGAGAAAACCCCGCAAAACTTCCTCAGTATAGAACTCAACTAGAGCAGTGTAAAACCCAAACAATTGCTTCTCTCTTCTTTCTGGCGCACTTGTGCTTCTCTCTCTTGAAAAAAATTTCTTGAGTGAGTGTGTAAAAATGAAAGGGACCACCTCCCTATTTATATTATTCACTTGACTTGATCACCTAGGACCTTTTGGGGCCGACTTGTCTAGCAAGACACCAAAAATAACATTTGTTATAATGACACTTGGGTATTATTGAATTGACTTAGATATAGAGGTTTACATTGATTCTTTCAATGACTCTTACATGACCAAACTCATCTCCCGATGGAGGAATGCAATCAATACATCTGGAATATCTTCTGAAGTTACAATACTTTAACGCTCCCTCTTAACTAGGAAAGTATCAACTACTACCACAACTGTACATCTAACTGGTGAATCTCTATATGTCATAGGAAGTTTTGGAACACTGTCATACATCTTCATCATCGATCTCAGATGGATAATCTTCTACAATCTCAATATGTAATTATAGAATCATCTTCTATACGTACTTGATCATCTTCTGTCACATCAGTATATGGATACTGAATGATCTTCTATAGCATCATTGTGTGGATACTTAATCATCTTATGAGTATACTGTATCATATTCTGCAACATCAGTATGTGAATACTGAATCATCTTCTGCCACATCCATATGTGAATACTGAATCATATTCTGCCAACATCAGTATGTAAATACTAAAACATCATCTGCAACATCGGTATGTAAATACATAAGCATCATCTGCAACATCAATACGTAAATACTGAAACATCAATAACAACATCATTATCATGTTAGTTCTAAAAACAAGATCATCAATAAATGCTATATCATCATTTTCATTACCATCATAGAGATGCTGGAACATCATCATCATCAACATAACAATGTTGAAAGAATCATCATCATCGGTATAGAAATACTGAAACAAACTCATCAACAGTCATCACAACAATTATCAGTATGAGAATACTGAACCTGCTACATCAGTATAGGAATATTGAAACTATCTCAACAATCATCAATATAACTATACTGAAACCACATATTTCCCACTAACTATCTTGGAGCAGTAATGATGGTGAGTTCTTTGGTAGATCCATTCGGGATTTTTGTCTAAATTACTACCCCTTTTGAGTCAACAAGCCTATTTAGAGAGATGGATCTTCCTAGGGACCAACAAGTCTTGTCCTGGATTACAAACCCACTTGGGTTAAATTGGTCTAGCCAGACATACTAATGCCCCTAGGATAAACAGGCCTTGTCTGACTTACTAACCCTTTCAGAAAAACAAGCCTAGCTAAATTTACCCTACTCTAGATTGAGCTACCACCACTACATCATTCTACCATATACCGTCACCCCCTCTCTCTTGAGACGTCCTTTCGGACTACACCAAGTTTATATCGAAAGTGTTCAAAATTTGCACGAGACAAAGGCTTAGTCAACACATCTACCACTTGTTCCTCTGTAGGGACATACTTGAGCTTTACAGCTCCCTTCTCAACCATATCTCGGATGTCATGAACACCCGGTTTTCTTGTCATGAAACACTAGGTTTTGTATCATCTTGATACAACTCTGATTATCACAAAGGATATCGGTAACATCTATCTCTACATCAAATAATCCTGCCAACATCTTGCAAATCCATACTGCTTCGCTACAAGCTAAACATGCTGCAATGTAATCAGCTTCTACCATGCTAAGTGCAATACTGGTATGATTTCTATTGAAACATGAGATCATGCCTGATCCCAAACTAAAAAAACATCCTGAAGTGCTCTTTCTATATTTGGCACTTCCTTCCCAATCTGAATCCATAAATCCATGTAATGTGATCTTGCCATTTGATGCATATCTGAGACCATAATCTAAAGTCCCTTTAGATACCTCATCACATGTTTTTCTCCAACTAGTTGAATATTTTTGGGATTCACCATATATTGACTTAGATTGTTTACAATAAAACATATATATGGTGTTGTATTGGTTAAGTATATTAGAGTACCAATAATATGTTTGTATAAGGTGGCATCAACTGCTTCCGAAGTATCATCATTCAATAACTTCAAATTTGTTGTCATTGGAGTAATCATAGCCTTGCAATCTATCATTCCAAATCTCTTTAGGATTTATACTGCATATTTTCCTTGGTTTAGGAAAATCTCATTTGGATACTGCCATACTTCAAGACGTAGAAAATAATGCATCATTCCAAGGTCTTTCATCTCAAATTCTGCAGCAAGATTCTTCTTACATTCGTTTATGGGCGTATCTTCACCTATCAAGAATAGATTATCTACATATAGTAGTAATATCATAAGTCCATCACCCTCTTTACTTTTGGTAGAGGTTGGAATCTTCTTTACTTTTGGTAAAGCCTAAGCTCATTAGGAATCCATTGATTCTTCCATTCCATGCTTTGGGTGCTTTCTTTAACCCATACAATTCCTTCTTGAGTCTACATACATGAGTTTCTTGATCATTAGTCTCGAAACCTTGCGGTTGTTCGATATATACTTCTTCTTCTATCAAGCCATTTAGAAATGTTGTCTTTACATCCATCTGATGTAACACTTGTCTTTTGGTCTTGGTACTATTTCCCATACATCATTCTTTATAATGGATTGGTATTCCTCGACCATTAATGCATAAACCCATTCCTTCTGTTTTATTTCTTCTTCAAAGCATGTTGGTTCTTTATCAACGAGATCATACATCAAATCTACATAACTAGATTATGGCTTTGAAATTCCCTAGATTCCAACTTATAGGATGCTTCTCCCATTCCTTTGATGGGGTATTGGGAATCATCTCCAAGCATTACTTTGTGTGGGGAATCCTTTTGTACAAGACATGAGTGTGAGTCCTCATAACCTGTCATGTGTTTGGAGGCACCACTATCTACTAGCCAGTTGTCATTCCTTGGTGAGACTGAACCTGTGAGTGCAGAGATCAATACATATTCTTCACAGGATTCTTCATCCTTCTTACCTTTTTCTTCATCTTCTTGATCACTGTCTTCAGTAGCATGGGATTGAAATATTTTCATATTTTTTACTCTTTCTGCTTTCATGGGACAATTTATAGCAATGTGTCCCATATTATGACAATTGAAGCATTCATAATTTGAGAAGTCTTTCTTGGATTTATTAAACCCTTGAGCATTTATAGGAGGATGGTCATAACTCTTTCTCTTGTTCTTTCCTTTGGTATGGAATGTCAAGGCTTGATCCTAATTTTCATTTAGATTTTCTTCTCTGGATGCTATTCTTTCTTCTTCTTGAACACATTCTTCCCATAAATGTCGGTACATGGTTAGTTTCCTTCTTGAAAATATTCCTCAAATAAAGGATTCCTAATCTCTTGGAATATCATTCAAGGTGGTCATTACAACTTCTTCTTCTTCAACCATGTCACAAATTGCTTCCAATTGTTCCTTGATTTGAGCTAATCTTGTAAAATAAGATTGCATGGTCTCCGAATTTTGCGGCCTTACTCTTTTGAGGTGATTCCTCAAGGTCATATTTCTATTGATGTTTATTCCTTCAAATAGGATGAATAGAGAATCAACCATTTATTTTGGTGTCTCCCTTGGGGATACTTGAGGGATGATTTATCTTTGATGGAGTCAACTATGATCCTTTTAGCCTTGGTCATATCCTTCTTATATTAGCTTCAACATCTTCTGGTTCTACAACTTCCTCCTTTATAAATCCTTCTAGATCATTTTCTTCTAGAATGAGCATGATCTAATACTTCCATGCTCTGAAGTTTTTAGCACCTTCAAGTTTCTCATATATCTTGGTATTCTTTGTCATCTTAACAAAATGAGAACTTCAAATGGAATAAGAAGGAGTAGTACTTACTTGATGAATACAACTTCTGGATGACCTAGGGTTTGATGCAAAAACCCTAATTTTTTAGTTGGGATCACTAGTAGGGCTGAGTGATGGAAAATATGTGCCTTCCCATGGAGATCTAGACTGTATCTTGTTTTTTATAATATTGATGACAGATTCTGAAGAAAACTGAAGCCCTAGTTTTTCTCGGCAGCAGTGTTTGGTCCAAAACTAAAACTTATTGGAATTCAATTGTGTTTCCACAGAAAGATGCGCCCTTTAGGGGCGAGTTGAGTGATCCCTCTTTTCTAGTTGACCTATCAAGGGATTTATTTGGAATGATAAATCCTATATGTGCAATTTTTTCCTTTCAGGGCGGATATGATACCATGTTAAGTTTTCTTAATTTCTTAGATGATATCTTCAAACCATTTTTCAATAGAAGGATCGCTAAAAGAACAACAAGAACATAAAAACAAGAACACAAATATTTTGCTTGGGGAAACCACAAGGGAGAAAACCCCGCAAAACCTCCTTAGTATAGAACTCGACAAGAGCAGTGTAAAACCAAAACAATTGCTTTTCTCTTCTTTCTGGTGCACTTGTTCTTCTCTCTCTTGCAAACTTTCTTGAGTGAGTGTGTACAAATGAAGGGGAGTGCCTCCCTATTTTTATTCTTCACTTGACTTGACCTACGACCTAACAGGGCCAACTTGCGTAACTGACAGGGTCGACTTGTCTAACAAGACACCAAAAATAACATATATTATAATGACACTTGGGGGTACTATTGACCCAACTTACATCCGAAGGTTTACATTGATTCTTTCAATGACTCTTACATGACCAAACGCATTTCTTGATGGATGAATACAATCAATACATATGGAATATCTTCCGAAGTTACAATACTTTAACATGGATATCTCCCTTAGTGGGTCCCTTATCCTTATATCCTCTGAGTATTTCCACTTATTTGATTGTTCCACAAATGCTACTTCAATAATGATCCAAATAATATATGTATACATACAACCAAATCATCGTCAACCCTAGAGCTATTGAACTTTGGCCAAAGAAAAATCAACCCCCTTCATCAAACATAAAAAGGAGTCCCTTTGTAGGTGAGTGTCCATTCAATAATGCCCAAAAACATTAGCCAATTTCTTATGAACCACAACACAACCTCTTAAACAAGTACACATCCAAATATACCCTCCATGAAAACTTTTCAATAATTCTCCAAGGACAAGCATACATTCCAACATTTTCCTAGCCACAAGAACATGCATACATTGCAATGATTTCACAACTCCCTGATGATTTGGAATATTTGGAGAATTAAATGAGGTGAATAATATAAAATGGAAACAAACATACATAGACGTTGCAGAGTACAGGAAAACACAAATTAATGAATGAAATGGAAAAACCTTGTAAATGATAAAGCAATACAACTAACTAGAATGGTGGCATCTTATCTCTACAGAGAGATGTGCCAGTTAAGCTCACAAGATTCCCATTACAAGAGGCCAAATTCATTTTTAACATAAAGTGGGAAACCATAAGAGGAAAAGAAACCCTAAAGATCCAAAACCCTGACGCTAGGAGATGAAGCGAAAAAAGCAATGTGGGCCTGAAGGAGTATAGTTGACACATCAACATATTGGGGGTGCAACTTCCACATACAAACTTCATTTGGGGTGCACGATAACCCATTGGAAATATATAGAAGAGAAGAAAAAATTTCCATAAGGAGTAAGGAGTTTTTTAACCATTCTTGGAGCGTATAAGGTGTGAAAAGGTCCTCGAAATGTTGGGACCTAAAAAACCATAGAAAATTGCCAAGGAGATGGAGAACCATCGTGAGTCAGTGAAAGAGATGGATGGACACTAATATCCACTTGGACCTGTCCTTCCCCCATATTAATCAATGCCCTACATTGTTTTAAGTTCCCTCATTAAATGGGGAAACTTCTAATGAATTAGACCCCTGGTTAGCCACTTTCCTTGGTGAAGGAGTTTCCCTGGTTTGATGATCTAATGCAATTGGATGTTTTGTTGGTATATTCCCTTCATCTCAGTGTCTATAATATCATCAATTGTCACCTAATAAATGCAATCAGGATTGAGTTATGTGGGGGTCAAGTCCTCGATTACCTCTGAGGTGTCAAAGAAGTGGAAAATATGGTTAGAACAACTCCACATTAAATATAGGGTGCATACCAAGGAAAGGGGGAAATGCTTAATTCAAAAGTATTATCACCCACATCCTTGGTGATGGTGTAAGGTCCATATCATAGTAGGTGGAGTTTTTTATTAGGTCCTATGTGGTTATCTTTCTACAAATTTAACCATACATTATCCCCCACTTGGAGCTTGTGTGGAATGCAATGTTGATTGTGGCTCTGCTTGTTTTTGGCATTGGATTTCTATAAAATATCATGAACTTGTTGTTGTATTTGTTAGATCTGTTCAACAAATTTGGTCCCTCTATGAGTCTTAACTTGAGCATGGGAGGATTCTTCCTATGTATATGTAGTGGGAAGTGCTATGTTAATTGGGGATAATGGTTAGAAGCCCAAGCACACCTAAAAAGGGATGTGTCCAATAGAGTTATGGAGGGATATCGTGTACCTATGTTGAACATAAGGAATTCTCTTGTCTCATGTACATGGATGTTTGGAGTTTTACATTATCAGTATATTCACAATTATCCTGTTGACTACCTTTATTCAACCATCAGTCTAGAGTGGAAGGTCGCGACAAATTTGGTTAGCTTGGTGTCCATAATTTACCATAGGATGAACCAAAATTTACTCATGAACCCATTGTCTGGATATGAGGTAATGGTCCATGGGAGGTGTAAATGAACCCAAACACACTCAAAGAAGAGCTTAGTAGTGGTCTCTGTTGTGATGCTTTTCTTACAAGGAATTAAAATTGCCATCTTAGAGAATCGGTCAACAAAAACAAATTCACAGTCATGAACCTGCTTGGTTGAATGCAGGTCAGACATGCATTCCATGGATATCGACTCCCAAGGTATAATTGGGGTCAACAAAGGGGTGTAAAACCCTTGCTTCTTGATGGTACATTTAGTAACATGGCGTAGATGGTGCACGATCTGATACACCATTTGACATCTTGTCGAAATTTCGGCGAGTAGAAGTAATTATGCAATAATGTCATTATATTATACAATATCAATTACAAGAATCCAAATTTCCTTTTTCACATAAAACGCTAAGATTAAAAGAAACCCTAAATATCCAAAACCCTAACCCTATGATATGAATTGATTAAAATAATGTGGGCACCGAGGATTCTAATTGACATATCAACATCCTTGGGGTATAACTTCCACATACAAACTCTAGTTGGGGCACATAATAATTCTTTGGAAATATATTGAAGAGAAAAACACCTTTTGGTAGGGACAATGGGTTTTTTCACCATTTCGGGACCGTTTAGGGCCTCAAAACGACCCAGAGAGTTTGGGAATTGAAAAACTATAGAAAATTGCCAAGGAGATTGAGAGATGTTGTGAATTAGTGGAAGAGGTGGGTTTCCATCGACATCAACCTAAATTAGTCCTCCCCCAAGGAATAAATGGTCTCCATTTCATAAATTCCCTCATTAGATGTATAAATTTCTGTTTAATTCAACCACTAGTGAGAAACTTGCCTTGATGAAGAAGTTGTCGTGCTTTGAAAACCTCGTACAATTGAATGCTATTTAGAGGGTTCCCTTCATATTGGTGTCCATAAAGGTGTCCAAGAGAGGTAGGAAATATGGTTGAAGCATCTCCACATTAAATACAAGGTGCAAGCCAAGGAAATGGGCAATGCTTAATTCAAAATCATTTCCACCCATAACCTTGGTGGTGGTGTAAGGACCATATCATAACGGGCAGAGTTTCCAATGGAATCCCGTGAGGTTATCTTTCTACAAATTCAACCATACCTTATCTCCCACCTAGAACTTGCATGGAACTCGATGATAATCATGGCATTAATGCTTATACTTGGTATTGAATTTCTGTAAAATATCTTGGACCCGTTGTTGGATGTTTTGGATCCATTCAACAAATTTGGCTTCCCAAATCAGTCTCATCTTGAGCATGGGAGGATTATTCCTATGTATATGCAATGGGTATCGCTACTTCAATTGGGGCTAATGGTTGGAATCGTAAGCACACCTAAAAAGGGTTATTTCCAATATATTTATGGAAGGATATTTTTAGCTATTCTAAACATAAGGAAGGCTCTCATCCCACATGCATGGATGTTTGGAGTTGTACATTCTCAAGGTATACACAACCATCATGTTGACTACCTCAATTTGGCCATCGTTCTAGGGGTGGAAGGTAGTCGATTTGGTAAAATTGGTGTCCATAATTGACTATAGGCTAAAATAGAAGATACTTAGGATGTTGTTGTCGCAATTTGAAATAATTGTCTGTGAGAGGCCAAAATGAACCCAGACATGCTTAAAGAAGAGGTTAGTAGTGGCCTTAGATGTGATTCTCTTCTTACAAAGATTTAAAATTTCCATCTTGGAGAATCGACCAATAAATACAAATACATAGTCATTCCCATGCTTGTTTGAAGGTAGTTTGAACATGTATTCCATAGAGATAGAATCCTAGGGTCTTTCTAGAGTCGAAAAAGGGATATACAATCCCTGCTTCTTGATGGCATGTTTGGCAATGGCACAGGAGGTGCATGATTTGATATATTGTCTAATGTCTTGTTGGAGTTTTGACTAGTAGAAGTTATTTGTCACATACCCAATGATCTCACCATGCATTTGGGGCCACAATGTACTCAAATAAGTTACCAAATTCACCACTAATACCCAAGTTCATTTTCATAATCTAATTATTAAATTTATGATGGAAATTAAATGTATGGTCACCCAAATTAAATATGTGCATATACTAAAACACATTGGGATATTCCCATATGAATGCACTCATACCATGCCACAAAATCCATGGAGTTAGTTAAACAAACATTAAATTAATAAAAATACTTAGCAGTGATAAATACATGGCATTTCATATGAGGTTAGAAACTTATCTTAAAATATCCTCCAACTAATTGCAGACTAAGGGCGTTTCTCCCCATCGTAGTCACTCTATTATAATAGTTCACTCTATAATAGATGCCACCCTCAAGTTGGGTTATAAATCCAAAAGAAGGAAATATAACCTTAATTCCCAATAAGATTATAGGTTCTAAACCCCCTCCACCGATTTCCTAATCCACTGGCACTCCTCCCCCATCAACCTACACAATTACCCAAGGAACAAGGTTCCCTTCTCTGAGTTAATGGTCCCTTGGGAAATCACCAATTCACATCTAGGGCTCCAACACAAGCCGACTAGGTACTTTAGGGAACTTAGTTGCAGGAGAGGTTCTCTCATAATCAAAACTCAACTACAGGATATGTTCTCCCACAAAGGAACTCTCAGGGTGATTGTACCAATATCCAGGGGTAAAAGCATTTATAGCTTTGTAATTCCCATCGTTCTCAAGTACAAATACATGGTATGGTAGAAAATGATGTCTCAATGAGGATAAAATGATGATGGGCTGAGTGACTGATAACATAATCATTGAATGATCTAGTTTCTTAATAATTTGTATGCATGTTGAGAACCATCCAAGTGGCATGTGTGGGTGATGAGAATTAAACAAGTGTCATACATGGAATTTTTCACTCTTTCCCCTTCTAATTGCAAGCTTAGGGTACTTAAAACAAGGTTATGGCTAAGGTAGTTTAATAAATAGGGATATATAAAACTTAGGATAATAGGAATAATAAGGATAATGACTTGAATTTATAAGTCACTAGGGTCATCTCCCCCGTAAATCCCCTTCTTAGCTTTCCCTCTTGTGGAATCATACTCCCCCATCTCTTTTTCTTCCTTCTTTGTCCATAGTTTTTGTGGTTTTTATATTAAACATAAAATGTACATAATTACAATCATACTAGATTATTATGTCTGACTTCTAGTTATTTCATCATTATATATATAATCTTGGTCATATTAGAACATTTATGTCTGACTTCTAGCCATTTCATCATTATATACATATTTATATCATAACAGATGGGGTAAAAAATAGGGTGTTACATTCCCCTCCCCCTCAGTTTTTTGCACCAACCTTGGTGTATATCAACACTATGTACATATATGAAATTTCATCCAAAATTTTAAAGCAATTGTAGGTATGCCTTTTGCAGAGCATACTCAAGCTCCCACATTGCTTCTTCAAGGTTGTAGTGGCTCCACTGGACCTTTACCTGCTTAATGGTCTTGTTCAGGAGCAACGTGACTTTCATGTCCAGGATAAGCACCGATAGTACTGATAATATCCTTTTGTTTCCACCTTAATAAAATCCCAATCAATAATTTGGTTAGTATCATATACATACTTTTTCAATAATGACACATGCAACACATTATGCATTTTTATGCAAGCATGTAATGCAAGTTCATATCTAACAAGCCCTACCCTAGCTAATATTTCAAATAGTCCACGGTATGTAGGTGTTAGCTTAGGAAATATCCCAATCTTTAGGGAAATCTTCTTTGGCCTGAATTTTAGATACATATGATCACTAACTCTAAACTCTCTTACCACTCTTCCCTTGGTTGCATAAATCTCTTTCATGTCCTGTGTTGTTTTCAAATTATGCTTGATCTTAACCACCTTCTCTTCCATTTCTTTAAAAAATTCTAGTCTAATTACGACTATGTTTGTTGGATTATCCGAATTGATTGGAGTATTGCATTTTCTTCCATACACGGCTTCAAATGGACTCGTCTTTAAATATGCATGATATCTATTATTATAAGCAAACTCCACCAAATGCAAATAATCTTCCCACTTGGATGGTCGATCCATCACATACATTTTGAGCATATCTTCAATAACTTCATTAAATCTCTTAGTATTCCCATCTGTCTAAGGGTGATATGGTGTACACATATTTAGATTTATTCTAAATCCTTTAAATATCCCTTTCCGAAAAATTGAGTTGAACTTTGGATCTCTCTCTAAATCAACTACATTGAGTATTCCATGTAATCTTGTCATCTCATTCATATAAATTTCTGCTATGTTAGCTTCCTTATGAGATGACTTGATTGGAATGAAGTGAATGACCTTTGTCAACTTGTCCACCACTACCATGATTGAATCACATTTTATTGTTGTCCTAGGTAATCTGGTGATGAAATCAATTGTCACCACATCTAATTTACACTAGGGTATTGGAAATGGATGAATCAACCACATTGGATGCCCATGCTCAACCTTTACTCTTTGACATTCCATGCATCTTGTTAAATACTCAACAATGTATTTCTTCATTCCTGGCCAAAAGTATTGACCTATTACCGTTGTAATAGTCTTTTGATATCCTTAATGTCCCACACATGGAACCTTGTGTATCTCATCCATTACTAGGTTCCTCACTTCAATATAATTTCTATTATTATTCATAAGAATCCCATCATCTTCCAACTTGTACCATTTATATTTATGTTATACATTTTCTTGTTGTAGTCCTTTTTCACTTGAAGAAAATGTTGATTTGAAATAGTCACCCCAAGAATTTGGGCTCTTAAATCTTATTTGTACATGCTAATGGTTGTAGAATGCATTGCATGTACTCTTATGTTGAGTGCATACACGATAGAAAAGACATGGTTGTAAAAATAATCAAACATAAATTAAAACATTCTTATTGCATGCTAGTGAAAATGAAGCAGGAAATAGTTTCATGACATCCATCCTCATCACAATCATAGTCTCTATGTAAAAACTTAAGTCCAACAACCTTTGTTTTCACCCCAAGAAATAGTTCTTAGAATAGAATGAACACGGATATTGTGCCAAAATCCCCCTTTTCATCCTATTATATTACAATATATAGGCCAAGGAAAATTTAAGGGCAAAATTTATCCCATGGGCTATTTTTCGACCCTTTTTTTCCAAAACAAGATTCGCCAATTTCCTTTTTTCAAAGATGATTTGCCCAAATTTCATGGGATAATTTTTTTACTCTAAATATCGCCAAAATTATCCGAAAACTATATAAAGTCCTCAGAAATTTGAATTGTTTTTTAAAAATTACAAAATAAAGAATTAGTAAAACTTGCCAAGATTTCTACACTTTGAGAAATTATGGATCCTTAAAATTCCCCTTAATATAGGCCAAGGCTAAGTGATCCTTGGCCTTCCATATTCTCTTGAGACTTTCATGATTCTCTCAATAAATTTACAACAATTAATTTAATTTAGCATTGGGCGGCCTTTGGGATTTCACTAATTTGTCTTTTTGTATTTTTTTCTTCATGTGGTAAAGTAGAATCTATTTATTTATCACAACAAAGATTTCCTCCATAGATATGAATAATAAGCTTTTAATGGAGAATTGATAATTTGTGACTGCGTATATGTTCTTTAATCCACCCTATTTTCGGTTGTCCTTCGACATTCTCGAATATGGTGTAGTGCTTCGTGTCGTAATGCTTCTTTCGACTTCATTCCTGAATTTGAGTGTGTTATGTCACATGAGTCGATCTTAGTGTAACATGATTTTATCGAATGAAGTGTCATCGTCGGCCGCAAAAAGATGAAAATGTATCTCTTCCAATAGTGTTTCATTCTCCTTCACAATGATGTCGACACCTACAACAACTTCTATAGTCGTTTTAGGCGCAATGTCCTTTGGAGGGGTCATTTCATGTTCTCAACACTTTCCTTTGCTTCATGACTTGGGACCAATTTTTCCGAGGATGTCTTGGAGCATCCGTGTGATCTTTGTCCTGGAATCCTTGTGCTTTACCCTTCGGACTTAAGCTTCTCTGTATGCAAACATAAACCATTATTACTCTTATTTATCTTCTCTAAACCCAAAAACTAAAAATTATTTATAAACTAATTCCGAGATTAAATAGAAAAATAAACATTAGTCTAAGACTAATTTAAAAATAAAATAAAACCCCAAAAAAACATTAATTTAAAATATATAAAAAAACATAAAATTTAATCTAAACCCTAAGTCTATGTGCATCCTCTATGATTCTACATGTGTACATTTTATTAAACTTAAGACCTAATCCCTATGCTCCATTTATTTATTTCATCCTTTATTTGAAGCAAGCACATGAAATTTGTTGCACATTTACATATCTTCCTTCATTTGTCATATATGTAATATAAACAATCAAATGGTGTGTCAGTTCGATAAGTAGTTTTATCAGCTAAAATTGAGTAAAAGGGGCTCTATAAAATCTCATATTTTAACGTTTTACAATATACCTCCTTATTAGCTTGAAAAAAATCTTTCCAGATGTTGTATTTGTGTATGCATAATATTCATCTCTTAAAGGCATGTGTGGAGTGCATTTGTACCTATTCAAGTTACAAATTGACTTGTACATTTCTAAAAGTGAATCTTGTATAGCAACAAAATATATGCTTTCAGTCACTAATATAATTATCTCTTTCTCAGCATCTATCATTAGTTCTACATGTTTGGTAATTGGAAGATTATTTTGTTTGGTTTCTCCCTCAAAAACTTGTAAAGAAAATTAAAGAGTTTTTGATTCTGCATGGTCGTTTAAACCACCAACTTGAAAAGTGGTACTTCCATCTTTAGCGAATGGAGCCTCTCTCTTAAATTTAACACACCAAGAACATTTGATCCTTTCATTACCATTACAATCAAGTTACAACATAAGCATATGAAAATATTGTCTTTCATTTATATTTGAATATTCTTTTGCATTTATTTGATGATTGTTTCCCTTCAACAATTTCTACACTATCAGATTCATCATCTTCACGTCAATGAGTATCAACTTCATTTCAGAAATTACGTGGTTGATTAAAACATTGTAAGATACCAAATGCATCACCAATTGAAAATTGGTTTTTATTCTTCTTAAGATGGCCAACGAAAGAATTTTTTCAAGCTTTACACATATTTAATTAATAAAAAATAAAATAAATAAATACATCAATATAAAACAAAGTATATTTAATCTTAAAATAAAAAAATAAAAAAAATTATATTAAAATGAAAGATATAAAATAATTATTAATCTTTTCATTGTAATCATATATAAAACATTGATATATGAATACATTTATATATCATAAAAACATTTAAACTATTTTTTTCTTAATTATTCAAATATGACTAAATAAAATACCTTTTTTCACTATTAAATATTTATTACTTTATATCATTTTTTCACATAAAAACTAATGTTAGATTTTTAAACTATTTTTTCTTAATTATTCAAATATCATTTTTTCACATAAAAACTAATGTTATATTTTTAAACTATTTTTTCTTAATTATTCAAATATAACGAGTTAAAATACTTTTTCACTATTAAATATTTATTACTTTATATCATTTTTTCACAGAAAAACTAATGCTAGATTATGTAGCATACACAAATATCACATATCTTTTTTTCATTTTGGAAACAAAATATAAACTATGTGTGTGGTGTCTAATTCTATGCATACACCTTACGATATAAACCATAAAATTGATGATTTTAAATATCAATAAAAAAAAATATAAACTATGTGTGGTGTTTAATTCTATGCATACACTTTACTATATAAACCATAAAATTGATCATTTTAAACATTAATAACAAAATATAAACTCTCTGTGGTGTATTCTATGCATACACTTAACTATAGATGGGAGACGAGAAATTTAAGGAATAATTGCACTTCTCTTTGTCATGGACGACCCCTTAACCTTGGCTTCTCTGACTCTGATCCTCCATCAGAATCACTGCCGGATGTTTCTTTACCTGTCGTTTTTTCTGCCTCTCCTTCTCCCCCTGAACCCTATGATTCCTCAACTATATTCGGGGACCTTTCTAATGTGGATCTACAGGTTATTCAGGACATTGAAAATAGAGCTAGAGCCTCTTCCATGCTACACTCGGATTCAGTGCCCGCGACTTCATTGGTCACTTCTTCTACTTCTACAGTTTCTCCCCATCAGCCCTTCACTGAGTCTCCTGTGAAGTCACCTATGTGCTCTCCTCCTACATCTCAGTCACCCTTGACCCATACATCGAAGGACTATCCGGTATCTCCACCACCTTTCGCTATGGAGGAGTTTCCCCCTTTATAGCGAGCCCCTTCACCTATTACTTCCGTTGTTCCGCAAAGTCTTATCTCTTCCCCGTCTTTTTTGGACCCCTCACTATTGAAGTCTCTAGAAATATTTTCAAATAAGACTCCTATCTCTCCTTATACTCCGCCTTTGGACCCTATTAGGTATGAAAACATTACTATAAGTAAATCAAGGAAAAATAAGCCCTCTATGGACTCTATTCCTTCTGGTCTCTACACCCCCCTCTCAGCTCATATCAAAGTAGCTGCTAGAACCCATAAGAATTCTCGGGTACTTAGAGCATCGTCACCTGCTTCCCATGTTGATCAATGAGGATTTTATCTATGAACATACGTGGGTTTGGGGGGCAAACCAAACAAAGAGCCCTCACTTCTCTTTTCTCTTCTCTAAAACCTGATTTGATATTGCTTCAAGAAACAATGTGTGATCACATCTATGCTCTCCTCAATTTTTCTAAGATGAAGCCTAGTTAGGAATTATGTTCCCTAGACTCTCAGGTTATTTTTGGGGGTCTTCTTACTGGCTGGAACCCTCACATTACCCGTTGCAAAGCTTTCCAATCCTATGTTGGTATCTTGATTAAGGCACAGTTCAAAGGCATTGAATTTGTCTTCTCTATTTTGAACTGATATGGGACCTATTCTAATAAGGTTTATTTCTAGGACAATGTTGTAGCTGGAGCCATTCTTGACTACCCCAACCTAATCCTAGCTGGGGACCTTAATTTTACCCTTTCTAATGCTGATATTTGGGGAAGCAAAGCTCGATTGGACCATCTGGTACACTATTTTACAAATCTTTTGGATAATTCATGTTTTGAATAACTTCAAGTTCTGGATCCAACCCTCTGAAATTTCAAACCCTTATCCTATCTGCCTTGAATGGAAACATTCACCTCAGTGTCATCTCTATCCTTTCAAGTTTAACAAGGCATGGCTATTGGAGAAGGAGTTCTTTGAGATTGTCCATAATTCTTGGAATTCACAAATCCTTTCTCTTGTGGATCCTATGCCGGTGCTTAGTCTCAAACTCAAAAGGTTGAAGGAGTCTATCAAGGCCTAGGAAAAGGATATGAAATAGATCAAAGCTCGGAAGCTAGGGATGTGGATCTTTCCATCCAATCTCTCCTTTCAATCCACTCTTCTGGTATCCTGTCTGTGCATGAGACCACTCAGCTTTCCCTTCTAAAAGCAAGGAAGGATACTTTATTGAATCATCAGATATTAACCTGGAAGCTTAAAAGTAGAGTTGATTGGATTAATGAAGGGGGTGCTAACACTAATTTTTTTCACTCTTACGCCTCTACAAGGAGGAATTCTAAATCTATTTGGGGTCTTCAAAACCAGCTAGGTGAGATGATTGAGGACGTAGACCAACTCAAACACCTTAGTGTATCACATTTCTTTGATTTGTTCACATATGATGGCTTCACAAATATTGAAGATCAACTTAAGGTTGTCAGATTGTTTCCCTCTATGGTCCTGGAGGAGGAAAAAGACTCTTTCTTGTCAGAATTCTCTCTTTCAGAGATTGAAGATGTACTCAAGGGTTTCAAAAAGGACAAAAGTCCTGGCCCTAATGGCTGGCCCGTAGAATTTTATCCGCATTTTTTTTAGCTTGTTGGTCATGACATGCTAAAGGCTATTATACAGTCTCGTACTGAAGGTAGGGTGTCTAGTTCTCTAAATGCTACCATTATTACACTTATCCCCAAGTGTGACAAGTCCCTATCCTTTGCAAATTTTAGGCCTATCTCCCTATGCAATATGGTGTATAAGGTGATTTCTAAACTAGATTCTAACAGACTTAAACCTATTTTGGACAGAGCTATCTCTTGGAATCAGTTTGGTTTCCTTTATAATAGACAGATTGTAGAGCCCATTGGCATTACCCAGGAAGTAATGCATACTGTTAAAGTTGAGAAGAGGCATGTTTTATCCTCGAGCTAGACCTTGTCAAGACCTTTGATAGGGTTAATTGGGCATTCCTTAGATTGGTCCTTCTTCAGATTGGGGTACCTGTCATTGGTGTTAACTAGATTTTTGGTTGTGTGGAATCTTGCAATTTTGCAGTTCTCATAAATGACACTCCCTCGAATTTCTTCCTGGGGTCGAGAGGTATCATATAGGGATGCCCTCTCTCACCCCTCCTTTTCATATTGATTATTGAAAGTCTTAGCTTGCTGATCACACATGCTCATCGTAATGGGCTTATAATGGGTATTAAAGTCAGTTCTTCACTGAATCTTACACACATGTTATTCATTGATGCTGTCATTTTGTTTGGATTAGGGACTGTTGAGGAATGGAAACATTATAAATCTTTATTAGACCTCTTCTACTCTGCTGCGGGAATGAAAATCAGTGAGGAAAAGTCTTCTTTCTTGTACAATGAAATAGATGAGCTCACCAGAATTAGTGTTGCATCCTTACTTCCTTACAAAATGGAACCAATGTCTTCTGGATTTAAGTATTTGGGATATTATCTAAAGCCTTTGGGCTATCATGTTAGTGACTGGCACTGGCTCATTAAAAAATTTGAAAAAAGAACCAGTAATTGGGCTTACAAACTCTTATCCCTTGGAGGTAGATTGATACTGGTGAAAGTCGTATTGATTAGGCTGGAAGTCTATTGGCTCACTCTAGAAAGGATGCCCAAATCCATACTAATTTTTTTAAGACGTCACTATTTTCAATTTCTTTGGGGAAAGTCTGATGGAAAGTATAGATGTCACTTAGTGGACTGGCAGCAAATCTCTAGGCCTTATGATTTAGGCAGGTGGAATATCATGAATCTTGAGTGGTTTAGTCTGGCACTCAGACTCAAGTGCCTTTGGATGGTTTTACAGGGTAAAGGTATTTGGTCTCTCATCACAAATTTCAAATACCTCAAGAATAGGTGTGTTGTGGATTGGATTCATACTCAAGCCTTTACTATCCAGGGTACTTCTTACATTTGGAACAAATTTATTAGAACTTTGTCTTGGATCACCAGAGTCTTGGGGTGGAGGGTGGGAAATGGTAAAGATATAAGGATTGGGGTTGACCCCATTGCTGGTCTAAATTCAGATTTTGTCCTTCCTGAGGATCTTAGAGCCTACCTGGAGGATTATAGTATATATACGCTTGTTGATGCACACTTTGGGGGTACAGATCACTATGGCCAACAGTATTGGATTTCTGCTGGCGACCTTGACTCGACTGGCTCTTGGAAGGTATTATGGACCAAATATATTGAAGGGCTTTCTCATGGTTGTATTCACCTGAGTAATAGGTTGGATTCGTTGGCTTGGATGTATAATAAGAGGACTGGGCAGGTCATGACCCGATTGGCATATGAATCTATTGCTTCCTGTCATTGCCCTAATTATCCAGAAAAGATTATGGTTATTATCTAGAAATTTCACTTACCTCTGAAAGTGATATGTTTTGTGTGGTTGTGCTTAGCCAACCGGATTAATTCCTGGGATAACCTTCAGAAGAAGGGATGGATTGGGCCTAACCACTGCTGCTTATGTCTTGGGGATGCAGAATTGGTAGACCATCTATTTGTTGATTGTAGTTTTACTAAATAAATGATTGGGGGACTCAGTGTTTCCCTTTAGCGCAACATATCTTGGAATGAACCTACTTTCAAGCATAATCTGGTTAAGTGAACTAGGAAGGAGAAAGAACTAAAGTATCTCCCTTTTCTAATGACCTGGTAGCTCTGGATTACCTATAATAGAATCATATTTGAAAATTACAGGCCCTCTGCTCAGTTGACTATTCACGTTACTCTGGATCAGCTTCATAGATATAAAGTGAAGGTTGTTGCTAGAACTAACAGGAGATTATTTGGATTGGAACCGGTCTATGGTTACCCAGTTGGCTTCTTTGATGGAGCCTCTGCAAATAAGACCAGGGGTGTTGGTGTTCACATCATCCTGAGCAATGAACATTATTTCCATCTAAAACTAGGTTGCAGTATGAGTGCCAATACTCGGTATGAACTACTTGCTCTCTGGGTACTTTTAGTCTTTGCCAAGCTGATTGGACTTCCTTATTTGCATATCAGAGGGGACTCTTTGACAATCATAAATTGGTTTAATGGAAAGGTTGCGTTAGAGACTCTGGAGCTGGAAGGCTGGTGTCATGAGATCATGACCCTCCGTTCTTACTTTTCCCATCTCGAAACAGCTCATGTCTATAGAGAATTCAATGTCCAGGCGGACAATTTATCTAAGGAGGCATCCTTTTACCTTCCGGGATCCTATATTACTTGGAATTTTTTGAAGAAGTATGCCTTTGGCATGGTACTATTCAGCTCTTTTGATTATTAACTCTTCCCTATCTTTGGGGATTGATTTTGAGATATCATCTTTTGATGATTTGGGTGGTTGGTGTGCCACTCTTTCAGTCTATCCCAGTAGTGTCTCCTTAGATCAGTTGACTGTTCGGACTTGAGTATTGTTGCTGAGTTGATTCGAGAAGGGAAATGGAAGAATATTTATTGCACCTTCCTCAGGATTTGAAGTCTACTATTTTCTTTTCGAGATGTGATTGAGCCTTTGTATGGTTATGGCTTGGGGATTTTTACTGTATTCATGTGCAGCACTAGATTTCTGCCTATGTTGAAGATTATGATGATGACTTTCTTCAATTGTACTAGAGTGGAGACTTTGTATGGTTATGGCTTGGGTATTTTTACTGTATTCATGTGCAGCACTAGATTTCTGCCTATGTTGAAGATTATGATGATGACTTTCTTCAATTGTACTAGAGTGGAGACTGTGCACCATGCTCCTGGCTGTGGCATGTCTCTTTATATTGTACACTTGTTGAAGCACAAAGGTTTCCTTTGATTCAGATGAATAACAAGGAAATGTTATTTTTCTCGTGGAAAAAAAAAACTATATAGACTATAAAATTAATAACTTTAAACGTCAATAAAAAAATGCTTCTATCCCAATCAATTATAGATAACATATGGTTATCTTAACAAACAATGAGAAAAAGTCTTAATTTTTTATTTTCATTTTAATTTAATATTTAAAATAATAAAAATATCAAAAAATTAATTTTTTTATAAAATTTCAGCTATAATTACTATGATATAAGATAAAGTTTCATAGGTGTAATTTCCAAAGTTTCCAATTGTATAATTTAGCTCTTAGAATTTTGAAGGTATCCGAAGAAAACCTTGAAAAATATCCCTTAAATTTTTTTTTGGTTTAAATCGACTCCCACTAAAATTGAAAATTTCCATCCCCATTTCAATAAAAAGAGCTTGTGACAATAAAATAAAAAATGTATCACAATAGGTTTAAAGTAAGATACCTATGGGGGTGTGAATATGTTGTGGAGGGTATCGAATATGAAAATTTCCATCCCATTTTGAATAAAAAGAGCTTGTGACAATAAAATAAAAAATGTATCACGATATGTTTAAATTAAGATACCTATGGGGGTGTGAGGGTATAGAATATGTCGTGAATATGGTGTTGTGAATATGTTAGAAGGAGAAAACATTGGCATTATTTAACTTTTTAAAATTATATTTTATGTGTTATGTGTTAGTTGGTTCACTTATGTATGTTCTTTTGAGTTGGGGGCTCTTTTTATTCATATTTTTTTAGGATTGTATTTTCGTTTCGTTTTTTCTTAGGGGTTGGAGTTTTCTTACACACCCTTAGTGCTTTTTTGGATAAGCTGACTGAGTTTTTTATGTTCTTTATGTGGATATGTTGGGTGGGTCTCCTATGAGAGAATAACATTGATTGGTATCCTTCTGAGAATAGTCTCCTTTGAGAGAATGATTGTTGTTCTCTCTCAGTTTTGACGTGATTCTCATATCTCGTTTTCTATAAGTTACCTTTGATTCATTTTGAATATCAAGAAACGACTATTTTTCTTTTGAAATGGGTGTCAACATATTACTTTTGGGCGTAACCTACTTAACCAACCATTTGCACCGATCGGACGACCGGCAACGTCTGATGTGACCGCTCAGGCGAGCCAGGTCGTTCGATCGGTGCAAATGATCGGTTAAGTAGTGAAATCCTTACTTTTGTTATGTTTCAAAAAGAAAACATTGTGATACTATCACATGGCATACCAACAATTAATCAAAGTTTATGATTCAATTATATATATATATATAATCATGAAGAGAAATAATATATAAAATCATGGAAAGAAATAGGTATTCATAGCTAACATTCAATGTGTCAACACTTTAGCTTAATCATTATAAAATTATAATTTGTGTTTTGAAATTTGATGGCTTCTTAAATTGCTTTCGTTAAGTGATGACAACCGTTGAAAATGGACATATTAGAGGTATACGTCTCTTTACCCAACATTCAAATCATTTGGCATATGAGATGTGAAGCATTCTGCTGCTAAAACTCATTGAAAAGCGGGATGGGAAATCGAGACTCACAACACAGAGTGGGTGGATCGAACTGTTGGTTGATATAAATGGGATTAAAGATTCAAAATATGTGATATAAACTAGAATGGACAAAATAATAATATGCTCATCATCATGAGATATGAAAAACGAAAACAGACACTGTAAGACACATATTACAACATAATTTCTCATATAAAATTTGATTAAGAAAAAAATAATAATTTTGTCATTTCATGATTAAGATAGAAAAAAATCAAATGTTATTGACAAAAATACCTAAACCAATTATTCTGAAGGTTGAAGCAACCAATGCAAAGTTACAAAAGAATTCATGAATTAGCTTGGAAATTGGAATTTGGAGTTTTGAGGAGTCGAGTCTCGGCTCTTGACATTGAATAGGAGTGAGCTAGCTCGGAGCAGACCTCCCTCCATAGGACGGAGGAGGAGCAAAGTCAACGCTAACTTTGCTCCTCCTCCGTCCGATGAGGGAGGTTTGCTCCCGAGCTAGCTTACTCCCATTGAATATGGATAGAAAATGTATGAGAGTTTACTTTAAATAGATTTTCAAGATCGTAGATTCGTATCTATGATTTGTAAATTCTAGAGGTTGAAGCAATGGCGAGAGGTTAAAATTAATTAGTAAAAGGATCTATGGAAGGTGATGGGAATTGGGATTATCAGTGATGGCATGAATGGCCTAGCATATCTAGATATTTGCAGAGTTACATTATGAAAGTTCAGGTAAACATTTATGAATCTCCTATGATTGTAGTAGGCATTTATTATGATATTTAATGTTTGATCAAGAGTCAAGACTCCCGAGGCAGCCACAGAAGTCTCGTCAGTAGGTTGTCAAATGTTTATTAGCAATTTATCGATGGGCATCGGGCGAGTTAGTTCAATGCGAACTCAACGAGGGAAGGACCGTTGGTTCGCTGGAAAACAAGGACTAGTAATCAATGATCGTGAATCATGATGATTTGGTGAATCGGTAACCTAGCCTTATGAATCCTCCTTGTCTGTGCATGATATCTTGCGTGAGACTGAAAATCTCAAGTTCGCGCCTCTCTTAAAACTCATTGACTGTTTCGGCACAAAACTTAAAATTCCTTTTGAACACAACAAACTTGCTTAGTAATAAGGATCGTTTTGGCACTTTCGAGGCTCATAATCAAATAGCGTGAGTTGCATTATATTTTTATGGTGAGCTCATCAAATATGGTTGGTTTCTCCAACAAATTATCACTTTCATTGAACCCCAAAATTGTGTGGAAAAACATTTTTTAATGAAAGGCGAGGTGTCATGCTCGCAAATAGCTCATTCAAAATTAATCTCACCAAATTCACCATTGTCAATGTTATATAGGATTTCATTCCGTTAGTGGGGATTGATTCCAAATATCACCATTAAAATATTTTATCCCTCGAACTAGGCCAACTGATCTCTTGGTGCACCTCATACTCGACAACGGTCGAGGAATCGAGTTGCTCTAAAAAATGGCTCTAAGTCTCCTCGTGAGCAATAAGCATTGTATAAATATAGTCTGAGTTGAAAGCGAGTTCTAATATGAGATAAAACCCCTTACAACATGATACGTAATGATAAATATCATGGTTCATGAGACCTATCAATCACAACTCGAATGAAGTTGTGACACGCATTGATTTACTCATGTAAGGCTTTAATGATTACTAAAACAACATTCCAACAGATATGATGTATAAAAGAGAGAAATCATCGGGTCATGACATAATTTTAGGTAGAGTGGCCTATCACGTCTTGACTCTTTCCTTGCAGTTTTGACTGTTTAATTTAACAATGCTTAGGATTTTCAGGCCTGAATGAATTCACTTGTGAAAGAAGAATTCAGTATACACTGATCAAACATTCATGGAAAAATTGAACAACCAAGAGACAAAAATTGGTCAACATAACATTACATCCAATATCATTAACCTCTGTGTAACAAAATGATGATACAATAGGAAGAATTTGAATACACTAGGTAGGATTCAAATTCACCAACTTGGACTGACTCCAGGGCTAACTCAACATGGGAAAATCACCACTCGGAGACCACTAATATAACACCAGAAAACTAAATCAGTTCTCAGTCAGTTAACTAAACAAGTTAGGTAGGAAAAGTTTTCCTAACCTCCTTGAATAAGGGAAATGTGGCGCTAGACTAACTAGAGATGAACTAACTTATGCCCTTCTGAGGATCTCAACACAGGCTAGGG
The DNA here is from genome assembly GCA_001517045.1 of Pseudotsuga menziesii. Classification (NCBI taxonomy): domain Eukaryota; kingdom Viridiplantae; phylum Streptophyta; class Pinopsida; order Pinales; family Pinaceae; genus Pseudotsuga; species Pseudotsuga menziesii. The sequence continues at coordinate 473,500 of LPNX011179073.1, forward strand.
TGAACTAATGGTCGGATTCCCATGACTCGGTGTGGGTTCCTAAATGATAGGGATTGACCTCTGGAGCTCCTAAACTCATGCAAACGAGTGCATCAAGTGTTAGGTGGGCCCCACACGAGTTCCCCGTGACACTAGTGAGCTAGAAACAGACTTCTAAGCTAGGAAAAAACAATTAGATTATGGTGGTCAAAGGGAGGATTATTAATTAATACTAACACTCCCCATTAATCCTAACTTGGACAACTTGGTCCTTGGAAACTAGGACCAAATGCCACCCATACAATCTAATGGAAAAATAGTTGCTCAATAAACTGAGGAAACGGGCAAAACCTCATGGGAACCCCCCCTGCCACTTCCCCCTCCCCCCCCACTCAAAATGAACAGAGGAACCAGGAACAATAACTGAATCAAGCCTTCACACCAATAAGAGACCTGAGATAGACAAATCTATTTTCAGTGAAAGACTTGGTAAATATGTATGCAATCTACTCCTATGTAGGGCATTAATGTAGAATGATAGCATTACTATGCACTAATTCTCGGATGTAGTGCATGTGGAATTCAATGTGCTTAGTCCACTGCTTTTGTACTAGATCATTGGATATCTTTATTGCACTTTGACTATCACAAAAGAGGTATACAAAAGGAGAAGTGTGAATTCCAAACTCTGTCAGAATCCCATGTAACCAAACTGCCTAGATATCTACATTCACAGCCCCCCTGATACTCTGCTTCAACTGAAGAGAGGGATATAGTTGATTGCTTCTTACTTGACCAGCAGATTGGTCCAGATCTCAACATGAACACAAATCCTGATGTATATTTCATGTCAGTACAATCACCAGCCCATTCTAAATTAGTAAAACTAATCAGATCTAGATGTGCACCGATAGAATAGTGGATCCCAAACTCCCTCATACCTTGCACATAATGCAAGATACACTTTACTGCTTTCCAATGCAACTCATGTGGATCCTACATGAATATGGAAGCAAAACTCACAACATAAGATAAATCTGTTCTCAAATGGGTGAGGTACAATAGGCTGCAAATCAATTGTCTGTATAGTGTACTATCAACCAGTGGCGTTGAACCACCTTCTTCCAACTTGATGCCAGATAAGAAGGGGAAGGTTCATGCTTTACAATCACTCATGTGGAATCTTTTGAGCAAATATCCTATGTATATGGAGTGTGTAATTATGGGGCCCTAAATCTTTTTTATTCACCTTGAGGCCAATAAACTGCCTTAGCAGGCCTAGATCAATCCTGGAGAATTCTTCACTCAAAGCTGACTTGATGCCTCGCAATCCAGCAATTGAGCCACTAGTAATGAGAAAGGCACCCACATATAGAAAAATCAATAGTAAGAAGCCTCCTTTCTGTTGCATGTAGACATTGCAGTCAGACTTACACCTCTCAAATTTCTACATTGAGAATAGGAAGGAATCCATCTTGGCATACCATGTCATTGGGGCTTGCTTGAGCCCATAGACATATTTCCTTAGTTTGCATACCAAGGAGGAATCTTCAGTGTACTCGCCAGGTTGTCTCATGTAGATATCGTCTTCCAAGTCACCATGTAGGAAGGCACTTTTCACATCCATGTGATGTACACTACAACAAACTACCCTTTTGGGGGTGGTTTTGCTAACCCCCCCCCAACAAAAAAAAAATAGGTCTTTGGGGGCAGTTCTTAAAACCCCCGCTCAAAATTCCTGAGAATTGGACTTTTGGGGGTGGTTTTTAAACCCTCCCCCCCCCCCCCCCCCTTTTTTTTTTTTGGGGGGGGGGGGGGGGAACCCCCCCCCCCCCCCCCTTTTTTTTTTTTGGGGGGGGGGGGGGGGAAAAAACCCCCCCCCCCCCCCAAAGTTGTTTTTGAAGGCGGTTTTTAGAAACCCCACCCGTAAAAGTCATGAGAATTAGTTCAATGCGAACTCAACGAGGGAAGGACCATTGGTTCGCTAGAAAAGAAGAACTAGTAATCAATGATCGTGAATCGTGATGATTTGGTGAATTGGTAACTTGGCCTTATGAATCCTCCTTGTCTGTGCATGATATCTTGCGTGAGACTGAAAATCTCAAGTTCGCGCCTCTCTTAAAACTCACATACTGTTTTGGCACAAAACTTAAAATTCCTTTGAACACTACAAACTTGCTTAGTAATAAGGATCATTTTGGCACTTTCGAGGCTCATAATCAAATAGCATGAGTTGCATTATATTTTTGACAGTGAGCTCATCAAATATGGTTGGTTTCTCCAATAAATTATCACTTTCATCGAACCCCAAAATTGTGTGGAAAAACATTTTTTAATGAAAGTCGAGGTGTCATGCTCGCAAATAGCTCATTCAAAATTAATCTCGCCAAATTCCCCATTGTCAATGTTATATAGGATTTCATTCCGTTAGTAGGGATTGATTCCAAATATCACCATTAAAATATTTTAGCCCTCGAACTAGGCCAATTGATCTCTTGGTGCACCTCATACTCGACAACGGTCGAAGAATCAAGTTGCTCTAAAAAATGGCTCTAAGTCTCCTTGTGAGCAATAAGCATTGTATAAATATAGTCTGAGTTGAGAGCGAGTTCTAATATGAGATAAAACCCCTTACAACATGATACGTAATGATAAATATCATGGTTCATGAGACCCGTCAATCACAACTCGAATGAAGTTGTGACATGCATTGATTTACTCATGTAAGGCTTCAATGATCAGTAAAACAACATTCCAACAGATATGATGTATAAAAGAGAGAAATCATCGGGTCATGACATAATTTTAGGTAGAGTGGCCTATCACGTCTTGACTCTTTCCTTGCAATTTTGACTATTTAATTTAACAATGCTTAGGATCTTCAGGCCTAAATGAATTCACTTGTGAAAGACGTTTAAAGGAGGAAAGAAGAATTCAGTATACACTGATCAAACATTCATGGAAAAATTGAACAACCAAGAGACAAAAATTGGTCAGCATAACATTACATCCAATATCATTAACCTCTGTGTAACAAAATGATGATACAATAGGAAGAATTTGAATACACTAGGTAGGATTCAAATTCACCAACTTGGACTGACTCCAGGGCGAACTCAACGTGGGAAAATCACCACTCAGAGACCACTAATATAACACCAGAAAAATAAATCAGTTCTCAGTCAGTTAACTAAACAAGTTAGGTAGGAAAATTTTCCTAACCTCCTTGAATAAGGGAAATGTGGCACTAGACTAACTGGAGATGAACTAACTTATGCCCTTCTGAGGATCTCAACACAGGCTAGGGTGAACTAATGGTCGGATTCCCATGACTCGGTGTGGGTTCCTAAATGATAGGGATTGACCTCTGGAGCTCCTAAACTCATGCAAACGAGTGCATCAAGTGTTAAGTGGGCCCCACACGAGTTCCCCGTGACACTAGTGAGCTAGAAACAGACTTCTAAGCTGGGAAAAAACAATTATACTATGGTGGTCAAAGGGAGGATTATAAATTAATACTAACACTCCCCATTAATCCTAACTTGGACAACCTGGTCCTTGGAAACTAAGATGGAAAAATAGTTGCTCAATAAACCGAGGAAATGGGCAAAACCTCATGGGAACCCCCCCCCCCCCCGCCCCTCAAAATGAACAGAGGAACCAGGAACAATAACTGAATCAAGCCTTCACACCAATAAGAGATCTGAGATAGACAAATCTATTTTAAGTGAAAGACTTGGTAAATATGTATGCAATCTGCTCCTATTTAGGGCATTAATGTAGAATGATAGCATTACTATGCACTAGTTCTCGAATGTAGTGCATGTGGAATTCAATGTGCTTAGTCCATTGCTTTTGTATTGGATCATTGGATATCTTTATTACACTTTGACTATCACAAAAGAGGTATACAGAAGTTGAAGTGTGAATTCCAAACTCTGTTAGAATCCCATGTAACCCAAACTGCCTGAATATCTACATTCACAGCCCCCCTGATACTCTGCTTCAACTGAAGAGAGGGATATAGTTGCTTGCTTCTTAATTGACCAGTAGATTGGTCCAGATCTCAACATGAACACAAATCCTGATGTATATTTCCTGTCAGTACAATCACCAGCCCATTCTGAATTAGTAAAACTAATCAGATCTAGATGTGTACTGATAGAATAGTGGATCCCAAACTCCCTCATACCTTGCACATAATGCAAGATGCACTTTACTGCTTTCCAATGCAACTCATGTGGCTCCTACATGAATATGGAAGCAAAAATCACAACATAAGATAAATCTGTTCTTGAATGGGTGAGTTACAATAGGCTACAAATCAACTGTCTGTATAGTGTACTATCAACCAGTGGCGTTGAACCACCTTCTTCCAACTTGATGCCAGATAAGAAGGGAAAGGTTCATGCTTTACAATCACTCATGTGGAATCTTTTGAGCAAATATCCTATGTATATGGAGTGTGTAATTATGATCCCTAAAGCTTTTTTATTCACCTCGAGGCCAATAAACCGCCTTAGCAGGCCTAGATCAATACTGGAGAATTCCTCACTCAAAGCTGACTTGATGCCTTGCAATCCAGCAATTGAGCCACTAGTATTGAGAAAGGCACCCACATATAGAACAATCGATAGTAAGAAGCCTCCTTTCTGTTGCATGTAGACATTGCAGTCAGACTTACACCTCTCAAATTTCTATGAGAATAGGAAGGAATCCATCTTGGCATACCATGTTGTTGGGGCTTGCTTGATCCCATAGAGATATTTCCTTAGTTTGCATACTAAGGAGGAATCTTCAGTGTACTCACCAGGTTGTCTCATGTAGATATCGTCTTCCAAGTCACCATGTAGGAAGGCACTTTTTACATCCATGTGATGTACACTACAACAAACTACCCTTTTGGGGGTGGTTTTGCTAACCCCCCCCGCAAAAAAAAGAAAAAAAAGGTCTTTGGGGGCAGTTCTTAAAACCCCCCCTTAAAAGTCTTGAGAATTGGACTTTTGGGGGCGGTTTTTAAACCCTTCCCCCCCCCACCCCCCAAAAATTCCAAATCTCATGACTTTTTTTTTTGGGGGGGGGGGGGGGGGGGGGGGGGGGGGGGGGGTTAGAAAGACCCCCCCTAAATGTGTTTTTGAAGGCAGTTTTTAGAACCCCCCCCACCCATAAAATTCATGAGAATTATACTTTTGGGGGCGGTTTTAAAATAACTGCCCCCAAAAGTTCAACTCTCATGAATTTTGGAGGAGTTTTTTTAAAGACCCCCTGAAGACATTTTCAAGGAAGTTTTACCTTGCGACGGTTTTGCTAACCCCCCCCCTTCCCCAAAAAAAGTTTTTTTTGAGGCCACTAGGGGCGGTTCTTAAAAAAAAAACCCAAAAGTCCTGATAATTGAACTTTTGGGGCAGTTTTTTAAAATCCCCCCCAAAAGTCCAATTCTGACGACTTTTGGGGATGGTGTTTAAACCCCCCCCCCAACAAAGTGTTGCTAGGGGGGTTGTTGGATAGACCCCCCCCCCCCCCCCCACACACACACACACAAAATTCCTATTGGAAGGTTTTTTAGGGGGGTTGGAAAGAGCCCCCCCAAAAGTCCATTGGAAACCCCCCCCCCCAAAAAAAAAAGTCCAACATGACTTGGACTTTTTGGGGGGGTTTGGAAAGACCCCCCCAAAAAAAACTCCCCCAAAATTCCAACATGACTTGTACTTTTTGGGGGGGTTTGGAAAGACCCCCCCTAAAGGTTATTTTTTAGGCAGTTTTTGAGGCGCAGTTAAGAGGGATACACAGAATTTGAGGCACAGTTAAGACCTCCATTACTTTGCATGATGGAGAATGGTACCGGGTGACGAAGGGGACATCACCTCTCATCATTAGCCTGGATAACCCACGTGGATCGAGGGATAAGATGGCATTTTTCATTAAGGACTTAAGGACGATAAGACAAATATATAACTTTATGAACATGTATCATCGTAGGGAACATAAAACCACATGTTGTTACCACAATCAATGATATCTTATCACTAATATAAATAACGAAGAATCACTGTCTAACTAACTAATACTATTCATTGTTGTTTATGAGTGTAGGAATGACAACTGAATAACGACATGTTCATGTCCACAAGGGATAAACTAAATATGTATAGGATACACTAACAAGTGTTAAAATGACTTCCTGTAAAACACTATGCTTGTAAAATTTTCAGGGCAATTAACATTGGGAAAATGAAATACAAAACGGATATGAGGGATGGCACAAGTGCACCATCAAAAATAGAATCATAGAAACCTCAGAGGGAATAAAGAATCTGCCCTAATATTAGATATACAAGAATGAGTCCTAAATTGGGTTTATAAACACATCAATGTATGCCCCATTAAACAACCAAGGGGTGTCGTTCTTCAAGTAATAGTGCCCATCTTCTCTTGTAAAGAAATACACCTTTCATTTCATTCTTTTGTTTTATCATCATTAAGCTTGGTTAATATTTTCATAATTCTATGACCAATCCTTTCAACTCTAGAGAACTAGGTCTCTAACTATTAGAATTTGAGGAATCGCCAAGGTGATTTGCAATGTGTGGAGGCAATTAGGATAGATATTTCCACTAATATGTAGAGGTTCATCTTGATTATATGCATAATGCAAGCATTAGAGAAACTAGTCCTTAATGAGTGTGATACAATAAAGAAACCATTGAACCACTTTAACAATGAGAACCATTTCTTTGGGATCATCCATGCAATTGAATATTGAGGGATTTTTTTTCTCAAGCGGTGGAACATGCATGGAAACTCTAACTCGTAGCTATAATGTTTTGACGACACATGTTCTTTCACAAGTGGTGAACACTTCTTCAGCATAAAGGTGTTTTAGCAACCACAATTTCATCCATAGTGTAAAAAAAACAAGGTGAAGATAAATCGGTTAAAGATCTTGTTTATGTGCATTATAACTTGCAATTGTGTCCCATTATTGTGACAAGTCAAATATATATAACTCATGTACGAATTGGGGCAGCAATTGAGAGGAGGGAAATTTGGAGATGGAGTATTGGTTTTGGAACAACTGATGAGTTCTCCTTTTGATGATGATGATTGTGGTGCGATGCCACCCCATCTAGTTTCCCTGGCCAACACTCCAAAATTAGGGGCTTCATGATCAATTACATCTACATAATCAACTCCAACTTCACCTCCATCTCTGTTATTGCATGGAATTTTATGGGGAAATCATGGTGGTGCAAAGAGGAAGGAAAATTAGATAGAAATTAGAATAATTGTTTCATGTGTTCCCCTAATTTATATGTCATGGCGTTTAGCTCAATTTAGTGTTTTGGGCCTTTCTCTCTTCCTAATAAAATTATCATTTTAGATATTATGTAATCTTCCTATTTTGCAAACATAGCTCTTGGTCATGTTAATAGTTGACAAATAACCTATTTCATTTAGTAATTAAATGCTCTATTTCCTAATAAATAGTTTAAAACTTTGTAAGTTGGTAATTGCTAAATGATTGATGCTCAAATGAATAAATGATTAATCATTAATCTTCTCTGAATGGCATTTATAACTTCATAATAATGTAGTATTAATATACAAGTAGAAAAAAATTCAAGTATTCGTATATTCTACAACTAATTTTGTTATTTTTAATGTTTTCTTTTGAATATAAAAACACTATAATATACACATTCCATCTCTCTGTTGGTTTCTCATTCCATGAGAAGTACTTTCCCACCCTTATAGTTGATACCTCAAAGGGGCCCAGGCCCTCAAATCCAACTACTTATGGGCGGAACTAATGCCCATTGACATTGATATGCATGTTGTGACTGGTTGGGACAAGGCCCCAACAACCTCATCTGTCATCCTCACCTGCATATGGCGTCTGTCAACGAATCTGCAAAGTGAAGTGATTCATTTTATATTTACTACTTGAGATCATAGTTGAAATTCTTCATATCCATATCATAACTACATGCTACTTTGCATTATCCAGTAATAAAGATGTATATAGAAAAAATGGTTTTAGGTGGTGATATTCAACACTTTCATCCTCTTCCAGTAGAGAGCCTACAAATCTGAACTTCCCTGGACCTGAATTTTCTAACGTACCTCCCACTTCTTCAAAGTTGCAATTTTAGAAAATCGTAGGATCTTCAAGCTTGAATGAATTCACTTGTGAAAGAAGGTTGAAGGAGGAAAGAAGAATCCGGTATACACTAATCAAACATTCATGGAAAAATTGAACAACCAAGAGACAAAAATTGGTCATCATAACATTACATCTAATATCATTAACCTATGTGTAATACAATTATGGTACAATAGGAAGAATTTGAATACACTAGGTAGGATTCGAATTCACCAACTTGGACTGACTCCAGTGTTAAATCAATATAGGGAAATCACCACTCGGAGCTCACTAATCTAACTTTGGACAACTAAACCGGTTCTCAGTGAGTTAACTAAACAAGGTAGGTAGGAAAAGGCACCTAACCTCCTTGAATCAGGAAAATGTTGCTCTAGACTAACTGAATATCAACTAATTGATGCCCTTCTGAGGATAAATCAACACAGACTAGGGTGAACTGATGGGCGTTCTCCCATGACTTAGTGTAGGTTCCTAAATTATAGGGATTGGCCTTTGGAGCTTCTAAAATCATGCAAACGAGCACATCAAGTGTTATGTGGTCCCCACATGAGTTCCCCATGGCACTAGTGTTAGGTGGAAATAGACTCCTGAGCTAGTAAAAGACAATCAGACTATGGTGGTCAAAGGGAGGGTTATTGATTAATCCTAACATTCACAAGCGAGGTCGCAAAAAAAATGGGGAGACGATGGTTAGGAATTTGTGCATAGGAGGCTCGGGATCATCATACAGTATCATGAAACTTATACTTATATCACTCAATCAGTTGCATCAAACAAGCAACCGATAGTTTAGATTACCCATCAAAGGATGTCGATTACAAATGAAATGTATTGTCTCAAAGATATCAATATTAATTTTTGCAACCATACTTCATTATGTTTGGTCATTATTCATAGATCAATTCATTTTGCACTTAGGAGACCAAAATTTAGCATGGGGTGGGCCCCAACTTTTCTATTCCAAAATAGAAAAGTAGGGTGGGGGGTGTTGTGGCCACAACAGTCCAACCTGCATAAAATCATTATGCCTCCAACCCATTATTTCTCACAATTTGTTACCTAATGCGTAGATATTTATTCCTGGGAAAAAGAAAAAAAAAAGATAGATATTATATCCAAGGGTATATACAATGGTATTCATATCCCCTTCAAGAGAATAACTAAAGCAAAAATGAAATAAGAATAAGCATATATTTGGAATATTTGATCAACAATATTCATTTTACCAACAATATTTTGTGTCCCACCACTAAAGAATTACTATAGGACATGTTGAATCTTCCCAAAGAGGATAACCTAGAGAAATTAGATTAGGATTCTTTGGGTTCTCAGTTTTAGGATCTGAACCAACAAGATAAAGAATAATTCTTGAAGAAGTTTCTTCTCCCTGGTGCAAAACTACCTAAAGGCCCACTCCCTTACAACTCAGATATATTTTCAAAATATTCCCAATGAGCAATGGCTATGGTCTATCGGATTCTTGTATATGATCATAACAGGGTAATTACCGATACAATCCTAGGTTTCCTAGTTTCTATTTTTCCTCCCATAGGTGGACCAAGTGCCAAGTATGATTTTTCCATATTCCTTGCAAAAATTATTCATGATTAATTAATTGATTACATGGTCATGAAATTCTTCAGATACCAATATTATGTGTTGTTAATGATTAATATGTATCACCACCCTGAGTCCTTCTAGCCTACAAACCTACAAGTTGTAAAATCCAAATCCAATAATGAAGGTTTTGTTGAATTTGTCAACAAAGTTAAGTATGTTGTGTACTTATTACTATATATTTGTGCACCTCCTGGAATGTTCCCTAAGTGTAATAAATTTATTTAGTCGAATCTTGATTCTTTAATAGGAGATTGGCTCTTGTACTAAAATCACTAAGAAATTAGGGTCTACGGTTCAAAGCTACAACGATACCAATTACGTATTTTTTCTGACATTAAGATTGTTTGCCGTAGAATACACTAGACAATTATTTGAATATAAATACATCCATTTCGTTAAGAACAAGAGAGTCAACACCTTTAAGCTCCCCAAAGAGATAGGGCCCTTGATTTTCAAATATAGGAATGCTCAGATTGTAGTGGAAAACATGCTCAACAATCTACATTTTCCTTTGGAAACAAAATGGATATATGATCCACATGGAGTCATATCGAATAAAATAAAGAAGGTGAAGTGGTCAAAATATTTTCATCGGCCTAATGAGAAACTTGATAGAATTTACAAGCAAAACAAATGAGAATATGTACATAAAATATTGTATCCTGATTGCAAACAAAAATCTTAGGTAATTCCTACCTCTAATAAACAAGAGGTTGGGGCCAAAAGGATAGTTATTGAATTTTAGTTAGATGTGGCTATGAATGAAGAAATTCAAGACTATCCAAGCACTAAGAAGGCCAAGGTTGAGCAGGAAGGAGTTGTCATTCAACATCAGAGTCCAAAAACTTCCTCCAACAGACCTATACTCTCTATTGATAAATTTCCCACATCGCTATGGCCTCAAATATAGGGTTCTTCTACTTCTTATTCACAACATAATACCTCATCATCCCAACCCATCCCAAAGTAAAAAAATAGGATGTTTGCACATTACTCATAGATAAAAAGTAAAAATTTCCTTTTGAAATGGGATTTTTTTCCTAAGGAATAGACCTCAACAGGGGAACACTCAAGGTTGTTGTCTATTGTTGATTTGAAGGAAGGCACTTTTAATATGGTGTTCTATAACCAAATGTAATTGGAGTATCCAGGACAATTGCACATTATAAGTTTACTCAGTTCACTAGGGACTTGGATTGGCATAAGTATTAGGAAGATACGGGAAGTAATTTTCAGAGATATCGAGTTGAGATAATAATGAATTTTAATACATTACAATGAATATTTAGCAAGGTAGAGATGTGGATGAAAAAAACATAACAGTTTCTAACTAGGATAAGCAATTGAGAATAAATGAATTGGAATAGAACATGGTAGAGATTGGAGTGGACCCCACTAATCCTACAACGATATAAACCTTGTTGAAGGAAAAGAACAATGAGATCCATATACTAAAAAAGAAAATGAAAATTCTCGATACAAAGCATGCCCAAACTACCGAGTTGTTATAATTATAGGAAGAGAAAGATAAAATGTTTAAACAAGTCCAAGAGTTCAAGGAAAAGATAAAGAAGACAGAACAGTAAAATAACAACTTGAAGAATAAAAACTTTAAGTTGCTAGATGCGAAAGGTGTTACCCTACTCTAATCCAATGTTGACCCAATATATCAATTGGTTATAAATATGTCTGACATTAATTCAAAAGAGGTGGAATTTAGCAAAGTCAAAGAAGACCTCGGGAAGAAAGAAGATGAAATCCATGTCCCAAGTGACCTGGCCACTAAGAAGGAACCAATTGTATTAGAGATGCAAGAAACCAAAACCAAGTTGCAGAAGGAATTTAACAACCTCACCAAAAGGATAGCTAGGAAGGCCCCTCTTAAGGGAGAAAAACACATGATATGGGACAAGATGGTTATTACATTTACTAGGTATTGGAATTAATTTACATTGAAAAAGATGAATGGGTGTTGGCCTCCAATTCTATGCAAGATATTAGAAGTACCTTAAATGAATCGGAAAGTAAGCCTAAAATTTCTCTTTTATGATTGACATTCTAAAATCCAAAATTGATGCATATTTATAGGAAATAGGTGTAAGAGACAGAACCAAAACTATAATGGATGCATCCAGGGTAATCATCAAGAAAATCATATCCTTTAAATCCCAAATCAAGTAACTTAGTTGGAAAGTGATGTGGCTTCCTTTAAATCCTATTTTGATGATATTATTGGATAGGGGGTTCCATCCCCTTGGGATGTAAATGGGTACCTATACCCCAAGGATCATTATGACAACTTACTAGAAGCTTGCAGGAATAATGATATTAAATTTGAATATGTGAATGATATTCTCAAAGGGCACAGAATTATGGATAAGTTGGAAGATGACTTTGAGTTGCTAACATAACTACAGTTCAATTCACGAACATGATGCTACCTGCTTATGCTCACTATACATATTTAGGTATTGCTTCTAGGGATATGAAGGGATATGAATACCCCATGCGAAGGAATTGGAAGGAGATCACAATGAAAACTACCTTGTCACCATCTCAACAAGCAATTTTCGCAGGAGCGCAAGGTGTCAAAGGGGTATCTTCTTCACACACCATTCAATAGCAATAATATAATTCCAACTCATCCACTAAGAATTTATCCCAGTAATAGAAAGATCCAGTACAAGGATTGGTTCTCTAAGAACAAGAAACAATGGTTTTAACAATAACTAGCCCTCAATAGTATAAAGGAACATAATACATTAGAACAAGGATCATAAATTTAATGAGATGAGTGTAGCTCCACTTTAGATTGATGGTGATAAGAGATTATTAGAGACAGGGTCAAGGATTTTGATAATTTTTGGGCTATTTAGATTCATAATTTCATTTCTATCACACTATGATTTCTCCATGTTATTATACTCTTCTTTTATATCTCCACCATTTCCATACTTTTATGTAATTGGCAGTCTTTATATAATAAAAGAACCCTGAGGAAACCCTTTTCTCCATTTTATGGGTCATGATATGTGATTAATGTTTTTAGGTTGTCTATGTATGATACAATGTTCACGATATGTTATATGGTATAAAATATGTTGTTCTTCTTATAACAATGGTTTCATATAATTACATTATATGTTAGCTACTGATTTCTTAGTTGCTCGGTATGTTTTTCCTCTGCCCATAGAAATGAGATTTACTCACAAGAATACATTGCATCCCTATTGTGTTCATTCTACCATTTCACTCCCCAATCAAATCTATATGTCTGATATTTGAGGAACAATTCATGTTTATCCCACTATATTTTCATATTCTTGATATGGTATTTTGGAAAATAAAAGAAACAAAATATCATAGGTCTCCATTCCTTAAACAGGAAATATAAAAATACATACAAGCACGAATTTATTGATTCCCTGTCATAGTTACAATACATATTGAAACATATCATGGGACAACAGTGCCCATCCCACCAATCTTTCACATGAGGGAGGAAGTTAAGGAGTGCAAAGATGGTTTTTTCTCTATTGGAAAAATTTTGTACAAAGTAAGAGAACCCTATAACATATTTAACCATTTATTTAAATAATATACATTTGTATGGCCTTCAAATAAAGGAATTTCAAAATTAAATTGTACTTTCAAGGGTGTTTCACCTCCGAAACTATTTTTAGTTGAAGGTGGATCTGCCACCATTGGTAGCCATTGAAGGATCTAGGAAAAATTATCCATCGTCTCATTCATTTATCGTACGAGGGAATCCTTGAGAAACAACTTAATAACATTTCCTCATCCATCATCTCTCTTGTATTCCTCCATGTGAGGCTTCTTGGGTTGGAAAAGGTGGATTTTCCCAAGCTCAATAAGTTCGATACCCAACTCCTGATACCCATATTTCATTAGGGACATGCAGCGAGGAACAACAAAGAGATATGAATTATGAATTATTAAAATCAAAGCAAACATACAAATATGTTGCAGAGAGCATAGTATCACAATAAAACCTATATTTTATGAATGAATAAAATAAAAATAAAAACATTGTAAACTACAAAGCAATACAACTTGCTAGAATGGTGGTATCTTATCTTTGAAGAGAGATGTGTTGACTATGTCCATTCACCATATGCCCATTACAAGAATCGAAAGATTATTTTTAATATAAATTGTGAATCCCTAAGAGGAAAATAGGCCTTCAGATCCAAAACCTTGACCTTAGGAGATGAATTGACAAAAGCAATGTATGCCCCGAGAAGTCTAGTTAACAAATCAACTTCCTGGGGGCACAACTTCCACATACAAACTCTGTTTGGGGTACATGATAGCTTATTGGAAATATTTTTAATAAAAGAGCAAATTTTGTTAGGGACAAGGTATTTTCGACTATTTAGAGACTCAAAATGTCCATAGATGTTTGGGACTCGAAAAATTGTAGAAAATCGCCAAGGAGATGGAGAACCATTGTGAGGCAGTGGAAGAGGTAGGTGCCATAGATGTCCACATGCATTGGTCCTCCCCTAATAGGAAGAAACGGTGTCTGTTTCATTAAGTTTCTTACTAGATGGGGGAATTTCTAGTGAATTTGATCCTTGATGAGCCACTTTCCTTAGTGAAGAACTTGCCTTGCTTCAATGACTCTACAGTTGAATGTTCTTTTGTTAGGTTCCCTTCATCTCTATGTCTATAGTGTAGTTGATTGTTTCCTTCTCAATGAATTTGGGTTGAGTTCTATGGTGTCCAAGTGGTTGACTACCTCTAATATGTCCAAGAGAGGTGTAAGTTCCACTTTAAAAACAAGGTTCGAGTTGAGGAAAGGGGGAATGATTAATTCAAAATCATTCTCACCCATATTCCAAGTGATGATGTATATCCCATCTCATAGTGGGAATAGTGATGGGATTTTGTGAGGTGATATTTCTACAAATGACGCCATACCTTATTTCCCACCTAGAACTTATGTGGAATCGGATGTTGATTATGGCAATGTTTCTACTTGGAATTGGATTTTTGTAAAATATCATGAACTTATTGTTGGATGTGCTAGACTCATTCAATAAATTTGGTCTTCCGTTCAGTCTCATCTTGAACATGGGAGGAGTATTCCTATGTATATGCAATGGGAAGTGATACGTTCATCAAGGCTAATGGTTGGAACTGCAAGCGCACCTGAAAGGGTCATGGCCAATATATCTATGGAGGGATATGCTATACCTGTGATGAACATAAGGAAGGATCTCATCCCATGTGTATGGATTATGACTAACTATTTCCATCCATTGGTCTACGGGTGGAAGGTAGTCGATTTCATCAACTTGGTGTCCATCATTGACCATAGGATGGAACAAAATTTAATGATGATATTGTTGTTTGGATATGAGATAATAGTCTATGGGAGTAAAAAATGAACCCAAACACACTGGAATAATATCTTAGTAGTGGCCTATACTGTGATTCTCTTCTTACAATGAGTTAAAATTGAAAACTTAGAGAATCGATCAACAACCACAAATACGCATTCATTTCCATGCTTGATTGCAGTAAGGTCCTACACATTGATGATTTTAAGAACCCCCCCTATATTTATATTTATAAAAAATGGGCGAATCTCTCCGATATATAGGAAAATTTGAAGGCGACTATATCAATAATATAATATGTATATATAAAAAAATTGCTGAAACTTTTATTTTATTATACAATGTTGTAGAATCCTGGCGAATCTTTCATTTTATTATATAATGTTGTAAAATCTTGGCGATTCTTTCACTAAGTTATAAGATATTGTAAAATCTTGGTGAATATTTCACTTCATTATAAAAAAATGTAAAAACTAGTGAATATTTCACTAATTTATAAAATATTATAAAAATAGAGGAACAACAACATTAGTCAAATAACATGAATCACATCATCAACAACAGAACATGTAGACTCACGAGTCACAACTGGAAGGTGTCAGTGAAACCCAACTGCACTGACTAAGGGACTCCACTTGTTATCTCATCCCTTAATGGTCCAACGGACATGTGGGGACCTTAATCTTAACAAATCGATAAACTAATAGAATCAGACATTATGCTTGATCTTCCTCCACTATCTAATTGAGGTCGTGGAGGCTAATACAATTATGCATTGTAATTATGTCAATTGATTATTGCATTAGATGAATGTTGGTCTCGTGTCAATAGGTCTCCTACGATCAATGCATAGGAACCTAGTGCATAGACCATTTTTCTCTTCACTTAGCTATGTAGAGCTCATTTATTTTTTTGAATAACGATAAGTATTTGCAAAGAAAATATACAATCAACATAAAATAATAATAAAAAAGTGAAGACAATTAATTCATGCAACTAAAAGGTGATAAAAAAATATTTTCTCAATCCCTGAATCAATGGAAATCGACTAAAACCAATCTTGATTCAATCTACAACAAAGGGTTAACTCAAGCATCAAATGAGAACTAGAAGCATTCAAGGGACTAGCAGAAAGCTTTGGACTGCAAATTCTATGCAAGATTACGTCTTGGAAATTCCAAGAACTTGTTAAGATGTTGGACATGCAATCATGCTAAACATATTTAGAGATTTTGTTACACTGTAAAATGCTACAGCCGTGATGTATTTGGTCACAAAGCTCAAGACTGTAGGAATTCAAGAAATCCCTCAATTAAAGGAAGTGCCCCATATATGGCTAACAAGGAGTCCAACAAAATCTCGAAGAGAAAAGAAAACGAAGAGATAAGAAATAAAATCATATTTCCTCAAACTATTGAATCGAAGGAAATCAAATGAAACCAATGAAGCTACTACACAAGTTTCAGTAAAGCATAAAATAAGAACTAGAATCATAATGCATTCAAGGGACTAACACAATCTTTAACCAAAATAAACCCAAAATTCCACAATCAAAAAAATACTACAAACATAAATATTAAGAAAACCATAGAAATTTTCCAAGGTACAAAGCTAGACATTAACATGGTTTCGTGTACTAGAATGAGCCCATTCTTGCTTAGCGTAAGTCTTGTTAAATTATTTGTTTATCCTTTAATACTAGGACACTATCTACGTGAAAGTATAGGCCCCATCTTTGTCAAATTCCAACTTCATTTCTTGTCACAAACAAGAAAGACAATGTAATAGTTAAATATTAAAACATCAATCTTAAATAACTAACATCAAGGAAATGCAGTCCCAATCATCGATGTTACAACGAAAAACAAAATATATAGAATATAATTTTACCTTAAATGCAGCCTCAAATTGACATATAGCAATCTTGCTACCATAAATACTTTTCAACCTACTTCAAAAAATATAGGAACAAAAACATTAGTCAAATAACATGAATCACATCATCAACAACAGAACCTGTAGACTCACAAGTCACAACTAGAAGGTGTCGATGAAATACAACTGCACTTACTAGATTCGGGGCAAGTGGGGAATCCACTTGTTATCTCTTCCCTTAATGATCCAATGGACATGTGGGGACCTGAATCTTGACAAACTGATAAACTGATAGAATCAAACATTATGCTCGACCTTGGACTCCACTAGCCAATTGTGGTCACGGAGGATAATACAATTATGTATTGTAATTATGCCAATTTATTATTGCATTACATGAATGTTGGTCTTGTGCCCATAGGTATCCTACGATCAATGCATAGGAACCTAGTTCATAGACCATTTTTCTCTTCGCTTAGCTATGTAGAGCTCATTTATTTTTTTGAATAATGATAAGTATTTACAAAGAAAATATACAATCAACATAAAAGAATAAAAAAAGTGAAGAGAAATCATTCATGCAACTAAAAGGTAATAAAAACATCTTTTATCAAACCCTGAATCAATGGAAATCGACAAAAACCAATATTGATTCAAGCTACAACAAAGGGTTAAATAAAGCATCAAATGAGAACTAGAAGCATTCAAGGGAGTAACACAATATTTAACCAAAATACACACAAACTTTAAAAATCGACAAAATGCTTCAAACAAAAGCAATAAACAAACCATAAATTTTTTTTTAAGATATTCGTGCTAAACAGCAACATGGTTGCATGTACTTGAATGAGCCCATTATTTCTTAGCGAAAGTGTTGTCAAATTAGTTATTTAGCCTTTAATGTTAGGACACTATCTATGTGAAGAGATAGCTCCTAGCCCTAGCTTTCTCAAAATCCAGCATCATTTCTTGTCACATACAATAAAGAAACAATGTAAGAGATAAATATCAAAACATCAATATTAAAATAAGCTGCATGAAGGTAATGTAGCTCAAATCATCAATGTTACAAAAAAAAAGTACAATGTATAATCTATATTTACCTAAAACACAACCTCAAATTCACATATAATGATCACCAGCCAGGGCACATGAAACACCTGGACCAAAATAAGACTCAAGAGTCCCCCATGTGTATTATATCACATACAATATTAGGTTAAATTCATTTTCCAATTCACATTCTAGCCTTGGTCCTCATTTCCGACATTCTGAATATGACCTTCTCCAGATGAACCGTCATTATGATCATCCAAAACATTATGTTCCACATCAAGTTCATTACAGAAATTTGCTATATTTCTTCTCCCCTTCTTTCACGATCTGATCACCAAAGAGCTAATGCTCTTTCATATGGAAAATTGTCAACCTCATACTTTGTTACATATAATATTAAGCATGTATCCACATTTTTATCAAGCTTGTTCCTTAACTTTGACTTCAAGAACGTCAGTGCACTAAACACTCTCTCATCCTCCACCAATCCCAAAATCATGGTTTGACATAAATCCACTAATTTGAAATATTCTGACATTCTTTGCCGTAGGATTTCACTACCACTAAGCTTAGTCCATAATCTTGTAATTGCACCATATTCCAGTTTATTGTCCAACGGATAAAATTGGTCCCACATTGTTGTAGCAAAGCATTGAGCTTGATCTATCATTTTTTCTTGATCTAAAATACCTTGAATATGTTCTCCTTGTATCTCGGCCTCTTGAAAAAAATGGCTCTGCAAAATCTTTCATTTCTCTATAAAGTCAACCTTTAAAGTATCTGAACATTGACTATGGTTCCAATATTGAGGGTATACGATAGACATGGCCGCCAACAATTCATCTTGAGGAAACCATTCTCTTATCTCTGATGATAGTGATTTTGCAATTTCTATCAAGTTGTGGCTCACTAAAATTACAACATCGTGAAATCGTTATCTTGACACATGGATTTGTTTGGTGAATATTCCTATCTTATCACTATAATAAAAGGGAACGATATGGCCACAAACTGCCATACATAGCATCCTTTTTTCATCAAACTTAAAAAAGAATTCATCATTTTCTATATTGATTATCTTAATCCAATTTGTAAATTCTAGACTTGTAAAAGACTCTTCCATAATATACAAATTATCCAATGCAAGGCATGTTAATTTTCTTGCTATTATGTATTCAACAATATACATCGTGCGACTATGAGCCATCTTCACGAGGTTATTCATTTCATGAAGCATAGGAAAAATTCTATCCAATGTTAATAATGTCTCTATATCAGTTAGTAGAAAGAGAAGAGTTTGAGATTTTTCTACACTTGAGCGATGTTCATACATCACCCCTACCAAGGATGCATATTCATTGAATAGTCTTTCAGTTGGTCCCTTCATTGATATCCATATTGTATCAACATATTTTAATAGTTTATTTCCATATGTAACACAATCAGCAGCAAAAAAGAAAAAAGAAGAAAAAAAAAATTGTTTGGGACTCCGACAAAAGTATGCATGAACCTCACGTACAAGATATTCAACCTTTGAAATCAATGAAAATTTGCTCACTATTTAAATGCAAGATTCATCATGTCAGCCATACAATGAATACTAAGCATATACGGTGAAGCCGAGAGTTGCAGTCTAGCACAAAGATCATTCCTTTTTCCTTGCATTACTAATTCTCCATCTTCTCCAACGCATACCAACTTTTTTGCAATTGTGGAATGATCCATACCACCAATTTTCTTCAAACTATCAATAACAAGTTCATAAATATTTTCTGATGTAGAACTTTTGGTCATTTTATGAATTCCAAGTAGATAGGAATGCCTCATATGGTCATTGACCATATAAATTCTCATGCAAATCCATGAAGTATTATCAATATATGTAACTGCATCCAAATACAATGACAAAAAAGTAGCATTTGCAATCTTCTCTTTCATATCGTCCTTCTCTACTTGAGCTAGATATTTTCCCCATTCCCAACCACTCGATAGAGACCATATTGTAATAAAAGATATATATTTCGTCATTTTAGGATAAGCTGTCATAGGACGACCATTGGATAGGAGGTGAAATACAGTGCTTAATTGCATCATCTTTGATAACAAATTTGTTTCCATCATCTTTCCAAATTGAGATGAGATGGTTCCTCCACTTTCCTCGAGTTTTTTCTTATTTAGTAAGAATTTATTATATTCCTCTTCAAATTGGAGATGTCTACATTAGTCAAGAGATTTCCATATGGGAGTAGATTTATTCTCATCATTTGTAGCTTTCTTATCATACACCTTTCCAACATGCTTCTCTATTGTGTCTAACTTCAACTGCAATTTCATTACCTTTCCAAGTTTCCAACTACATGAAATGCATTTAACTTCTCATGAGGTCTCATTCTCATTTTCTAGAGGTATTGGTTCAATAAATTGGTATCTTGAGACCCAATCAAATTTGAATTTTCTCCATATTTCCCATTGGCCCTTTTTCCTTTTTCATGAATGCACTGTGTCACCTCGCAAGGAAAAATATTCAACATTTGAACTACCAATTTCAGATGAAAATGAATTTGTCTCACTTTGATCACTAGAGGAATGTATTCTACCATCCATTGTATGGGTTGTAGATGCATTCTCAAAAGTGTTGGCATCTCTCTCACTGATACCTTGCTCAAGAGAGCTTGAAGCATGAATAGGATGTGTATTATTGGATTGAGGCTTTTGAAAATATGATATTACATCATTTTTTCTTGATGTTTTATTTTTATTTCCACAATCCATGTTTGACATCTTACTTAATATTCCAAAATTGAAATTCCAAATCGATATAGAAACCAGAAGTGAAGCCTGCATGAAAAAAATGATATAAAATTAATACAATGGCACATTAGCAATTTATATTGACCTGACTTACAATGAGTGTTTAGATTGACTCTTTCAATGAATTTTACATTACCAAATACATCAATAACATCCCCCGAAGGAGGTATACCACTAATACAATAAGAATATCTTAAGAAGTTACATTTTTCAACATATTTTGGACATGAAAAAACAAATTAAAAAACCCTAAAAGTGAAGACTCAAACCCTAATCCTAAAACTATGACTCAAAACTTATACTTTTAACATTTAAACCCTATCCCTAAATTGATGAATGGTTATCTGAATTTTAATGTCCCTAAATTTTTATACACATTTATGCTAAAGGACATTACCATCAAGAAGAAGGTGGCCCTAAAAATATTCAAATTCATCAATGATCATAATATATTGAACTTGTTAAAGGCCTACTCAATATAGAATACCTTGTGATCTTGTGGTTTGATTTTCACATGTATGTATTGAACTAAGGAGAATCTCTCCTAACTTGAGTACAACTCAATCCTAAGTATTTCTTGTAGTAGGGAATTATACGACTTTAAAACATAAAAATGCAAACACAAGCTATTCAAACTACAAACTACAAACAAAAACTAAAATGCTAGAAACATAATTTCTACCAATGATCAAGATCATGCACACAACATGATCTCCTATGAGACATGATCTTGGGTTGTCCATGTATGGTGTACTTAAAATTTTCAACATGTGTACTCCCTGAAAAATGAAAATAGATAATAGCACCTCATTTATTAGCATCATATCAAATAGTATTCCTTTCAATCTATTTGAAGGCAGGTTAAAAGAAGCATAAGGTGGTGATGCAATTGTAATTAAGCAGTAACAAATTCATAACAAAGCTTCATATGAGTCTTCAAAATAGGTACCAATAGCATAATATTTATCTAACAATCAAATACAAGATCCATATGATTATTCATAAGAAATACTGGTGGAAAAATCTATAGCTATAAATTTTGGACATTATTTCATAATTATTCGAGATCATCCTATAAGACAATATGCTCACATGAAGAGGCTATACATATTACATGGATTTTTCCAAATTAACTATACAGAAATTTACAATTCAGATTTATCCATTTTTTTCATCTTAAACTTGCTTCACTCTTTTGTTTTGTTCTCTCCTTCAAACTATAATCAGTCTACGAACTAAGAAATCCAGGTTGAACAATATTGCATATTCTTGTCAAGAACATAGCACAACATATAACCCATCTGAGACATCATGTAATATGTATAGCCTCTTCATGCAAGAAGATTGGCTTATAGAAATTTACAGTTTAGATTTAACCATTTTTTGCAGCTTAAACTTGCTTCTCTCTTTGTTTTGTTCTTTGGAAATTGGCATGTGATTGAGAGTCAAGATTGGCTCCTTTATATCTGTTCAATATTTTTCCTTTGCACATAAACAAAAAAACAAGTTTCATCGTTTAACATCCCAATTTATCCTCTAGACAGTTGAATGGGTTTCTTATAATCTCTCCTTCAAACTCTAATCAGTCTACCAACTAAGAAAGCAAGTTTGAACAAGATTGCAGATTCTTGTCAAGAACATAACACAACATCTAACCCATATGATTCAATACCCATATAACCTAAGAACAAAACCTCCAAGGAAAGCTCCCAAGTGTGAGGACCTTGGATTATCATGAGCTTGTTATTGAAATAAGAGTGGGGAAGCAAGAGAAACAATTTACTGATGAGTTCAAACAACACATCCTTTCAAACTTTGATGATCACATGGATATTAGGCCATATCGCTGACCTATAGACCTAAGGGTTGAAGGTCATTTTCTGACCTTTGAAACCTCTTACTCTTTTCCAATTTGTACCCCTTACTATGGTTTTCCAGGCTCTAATTGGTAAATTTTTGGTTAGGTTCACCGTTTGGGTTTGATATAAATAAAAATAAATTTTTTTATGCTTTCATACATGAGACATAACAAAAGCAAAGCTATATTTAAAATTGTACTACTGTAATAAATTTAAAACATGATTTTCATCTCTTTCAACTTTAACATTCCAATCATCCAATGGTCACTGTGTTAAAGTTGGTCATTGAGATGATTTACCAATTGCCATAAAGAGTAACAATCAATGTAGATGAAATAAAGAAGTAATAGGAGTGCTAAAGAACAGTAACAAATTACAATGCTGAGTTTTTCCTTGGTAGTCTTCCCATTATTTGTGACTGTATACCACTCTCTGAGCATAAAATCAATGCTACAGTCAACTATCATCTTCAGCATGTTATTTCAGTAGTTCGTGGTCACATGAAGGGGGACGTTTTAGTAAAAGAGGGGTTGTGTTTGCACTGTTATCTACAACACTGAACAAATAAATTGGGAACTCCTCTGTGGATATCCCAGGTTTAAAATATTAATGTAATTCTGAACTTTGTGGCTATTTAGAAGGTTGTAACAATCATCTTAAATTCATTCACTCCTTGTTGTTTGGTCTATGTGGAATTTAATGCAATAGAAAATAGAGTTTGGATGAATTTATGAATGTTTACAGTTGCAACCTTTCATGTATGAGATCTGAAATGTCAATGATAAACCTCAAGTAAATATGCCTACATCAAATTATACTAAGAAGGGGATCCTACAGTGGTAACACAATAGTGGCAACAAACTGTTTGACGAAAGTCATATTCTAAAATACATCAGCAGTTAACATATAGTGTATGGTTTCATTCACTAACTCTGACTTTATTTTCAATAACTGTAACCATGAATCTACTTGGATGTTTCATACTAGACTATTCTGCATTATTGCTGCTTCTCAATAACTAGCAACTCATAAATGAAATAAAACAAATTTGAGTTAGATTAATAACCAACTAATTAATCAAATAAAATTCAACGTTTGGGTATTGATAACATACAACAAATGAAGAAACCCAAGCATGTAACATTCATGAAGAGTGGGGGGATAATACTATGCCAGTCCAAATGTACTCTGAACTTGAGCAACGAAAAATGGACAAACAAAGAGAAATAGATAAATAACTACTTTAGTAATCAGATGCTCCCTATACCTAGGTTTGCTAAAATCTATTTCATTAATAAGACTTCACTCTTGGTTCCACTGATGTAAATATCAGTCTATGGTATTCAAAGGAACATTGTAAAATAATAAGTGGATGCTTCTCAAATCAGCCAATCAATTACCAAACTACCATACTACAATACAAACTATTGTACTACACCAAATTGTGAAGCACTTGAGATCCCACATACTAGGAAAAGAGACATCAATCTGCAATGATTTCCCTCCGTCATTGCAGGCCTATGTTAACAAAGCAACATACCCAACAAGGTTTGGAGTTTGAACGTGGTCTTCATTACAAGAAATGATCTTCCTTACTACTAGAACATAGCACTTTGACCAATGACTTGGGCAATGTGAATTAGCCTCATTAATTTAATCACATCAAGAAGTGTGTTTGCAATATACTAGGCATCGTTTTCCACCCCTTTGCAATTTATAACTTTCAAAAACATTGGTCATCTAGGGCACATTGAAATAACATTTATAAATGGCATGTTCCTTGGGGAATTTTAAGTTTCAAGCATAAAAAATTATGCTCTGCATTTCCCTTCTGTTTAGCCAACAACATGATGAAAATATTCTATTAGCAAATATTCTGATATCATTTTGGTAGTTGAATATTACCCCTAACAATATCCTGCAAATGAGGAGATGCCACAAAATTGATGAAAGAACATTTGCATAGATGCAATAGTCTATAATCCAGACAACCTCATATCAAGCATGAATATTCAATGCTTTTAAAAGAGGAACTTCACCATCCTTCAGAGGCTTTGACGCAGGACCTCTTTGGGTTTCCTTGCCAATTGAAAAATGAATACTTTGTGTAGTAAGCCTTTCTGCGGCATATCCTTCTTAAAGAAAATAATCATTTTTTCCTACACTGAAATATTTTCAAATTTTTCCATCCATATCATAGGAAAAGACGTCAATAGCTACCATCCCCTATAATCTTCTCTTTCACAACAACATAATTCAATAGTGGGGCCTTTAAGTCAAAAGAACAGGGATATTTTGTTTCTCCAATGGCTGCCCCAATATTAGAAGATTATGCCATGATAATGGGAGCAAAATAAAAAAAAATTGCTATATCTGCTCAATGAAAAGCACACACTAGTTATGAGGAAACCAGCACACAAATGACAATATCAACACACTAAAGGAAAATCTCCTTGGAAATTATTAAATATCTACCAACTATGAACAAAACTAAGCTAGGAGATGGGAATCAACCCACAATAATCAGAAACTTCCTTGAAATTATCCAACAATGAAGAACGTAAGTCCACAACAAAGACAACCAACCTGAAATGAAGAAACTCCTCTTCTCAAAACCCCCGAGAAAGTACCTAAACGTTTTAGGATCCCATACTACTTGTATCCAGTCATAAACAAATTTAACCCATATCCAAAATGGATATGGATTTATGTGGATAAAATGGAAGGATAGATCCAATAATATAGTCACATACTATTTGAGAACCAGAGAGCCATGCAACAAAAATAAAATATATATGAGGTCGTAGCAACAAATTATTTCCACAAAACTAGAGATAAACATAACATAATATGGAAAAATGGAAAAAAATGGAAAAAATGTATTCAAAACCTACATATATATAAATGTTTAAATTCTTAACAAGAAAAATATACCTAGCATGTCCTTTTAATGGGAAAGGAAATACAATAGTAAGCCCTTTCAATGAAAATCATAAATTCACCCAAATTATCTCTTGAGAACAATTTTTAACAAGCGTTCTAGTATAATAACACAATAGAAGAAAATATATCCAATATTAGCAATATAATATGTTGTCTTAGAACTATAATCAACCTTTGAACAAAATCCCAAGTCACATATGACAAATCACTATAAAAATAGATAATGTTAGTAAGCACCACTTCATTTAATGCTTAATTACATGAAATAACGGAAATTTGTTGTTGAAGAGAAATATTATAAGCTCCAGTAACCAAAAATAGAAATTAGCTACTGAATGCATAAGGGAAATCAAGTAGCTCCATTAACCAGAATTGTTGAACCCTAAAGAGTCATGATTGTTAAACCCTAATACCAAGTGATATGTAATACTTTCACATAGAAGAGTCATGATCTTTATACCCTAATACCAAGTGATATGCATTACTTTCACATATAAGACAATATGCAACAGAGAAATGTTGAACTATACATACATTGTACACTATGTCCTATTTATAACAGTATATATTAAAAAATAGAAAGTAATACTAATCAATCAATGGAGATATTGATGGGATGGAAAATGGAGTCTCCAACACTATGTCCTATTTATAACAGTACATATTCAAAAATAGATAATACTAATCAATCAATGGAAAGACTGATGGGATGGAAAATGGAGTCTCCAATTAATTTGAATCATTAGTGATATTTTGTCTATGATTTGTCTTCCTAACTCATGAGTTACAAATAGAAACATTCAATTATGATAACCCAATGGGATTATTGGTAACCCATTGGTGTTGTCTAGTGAGCTTTCCTAGGAAGGCACCCAGGTTCAAATGGGACATATGGAAGTATTTCATCATTTGACAAAGAAACTGTTGACATGTCATGAGGAGCATCTAAAACTATAAAGCATCAATGAATCTATCCAAACAACCCACAAAGGTCACAGCCTAGTCTAAACAGGCCTAAAACAATTGCATCCATTTCTAACAAGCTAAACAGACCTTAGGACATTTACAACTCAACTTTAGAGGTATCCCAATGGTCATAGATTAATCCAAACATCCTTTAAATAGTCATGGATGAGTTTAAAAATCTAACAAGGGTTCATGATTCAGATATAGAATCCCACAAGGTTCATAAGCCAGATATGGAAGCCCAAAAAGTCACGTCCCTATCTACAACAATCCACAAGGTCAAGCAAGTCCACAAATGGTCACAAATGTCATGACCCAACATAGAATATTGTCATTGCATTACAAACTAATATTAGAAATAGAAATGCACATTTGTTGAAAAAAATGTTAGGATTATAATCCTCCCTTGTCCAATTTGGTCAATTATTTCTAAATCAAGAGTCCTTCCAGTCTATTTTTAGTCACTAGCACCATTGGGTCCACTTGGCCTAATTGGGGCACATGTACCAGTTACTAAAGTTTGGGGAACACTAATTGAGGCCAACTACCATTGATTAAACTTGCATGCATCAGTTTAGGAGCCTCCTAGATCAATCCCTACAAATTAGGAGCCACTGGGAGTGTCGATACCAACCTCCATTAATTAAGTTCAGTTGGTGACTAGTCAAGCTCAGTTAGGAGTCAATTACATTCAATTCTATTCCCTTACATTTAGTTCTACTCAGTTAGCACTAGGATTGCATGGTTGGATGCAGGTGAGCTGCATTTCCTCACCTACCTCAGTCAGTTAGACTAGTTAACACTAAATTAGACACTTGAGTTAGGATTTTGAACTCCAATAATGATTTAGACAAGGTCGGTTAACAATGCAGTCAAGTAGAGTCAAACCAATTTGAATTTCCTCACATGGATTCGAATTGCATGAGACTATTTATCCATTGTACTTCATTGTGATTAGTTACCTAATTACTTTTAATTAATGAAAGCATTCACAGTTGCAAGCCATTTTTGCACTATTTCATTTTTTAATTTCTAAGTAAAATTGTGTGATCTATATTGTGAGTTGTGTGTTGGTCCACATATATATGTGCTCAATTTTATATGGTATCAGAGCCTCGGCAGGACAAGGAACTTCTTGTACTACATATTCATACTTTGATCCAAAAAGAATTGAGAAAAATTGCTCCTTCCAGTAATGCACCAGAAGCGGAGAATTTACCACTTCATATCCCAAGTAAAGGAATTGTTGATCAAGCTTGCTTGATCAACTATGCCGGGTCCGAATAAAATTCCAAAAGTACAGGGTGTCGATCTTACTTTATCTATTTGATTGTGTGATTTATAGGTTTATCAGTCTCCTTCACTGCATTAGCTACAAGCAGCTTAGTCTCCTTCACTGCATTCGCTACAGCAGCTCAGACTCCTTCACTACATTCGAAATGGCCCCTCCAATAGAGATTCTCACTCCATTCAACTACCACCAATGGAAGGAGGACATGGAGATGCATCTTTGCTCCAAAAGACTCTTCATACTCACAATGGAGATAGAAGCAGAGCCAGTTCATTATGTTGACAAACAAAAGTACTGGAATAGGCTTGACAAAGCATATGGATGCTTATGCCTCCCAATCTCTCGAGATCTTCTCTTCCACATTAATGGATTGAAGACTCCCAAGGAGGTTTGGGATAAGATTTCTTCCTTATTTGATAAGTAGGATGACCTAAGGATCTATTAGCTAGAGAATGAGCTGATTTCTCTTCATCCAGCCAATTTCAAAACACTAAATGACTTCTTCACCAAATTCAAGCATCTAGTGTTCTAAATGAAGTTGTGCAAGGTTGAGAAGGAGGATGATCAACTCATCCTTTCCATTCTCTCAAAAATTGGTGTAGACTACTCAATATTTGTATCAACCTTTCATTCAGTGAAGCTCACTAATCCAAATTGGAGGATGCCTACTCTTAATTCCTTCATTGAATCTCTCACCCAGGAGCATGACAAGTTGATCCAAATGGGGATTATTCGATCTTCCAAAGATCAAGCACTGGTTGTTGGAGTACTTAAGGTAGAAAATAATAAAGGGAAGCAAAAGGATGAGTCTCCTGTGGAGAAAGAGCAGTCAAATGAGCCTTCAGGTTTGAAAAGAAGCAAGAAGAATGGAAAAGGAAAGACGCTACGTTCTTACTGTGGAAGGGCATTTAATCCAGAAAGCACCTGTATGAGAAGAACAATTGATGAGATGGCTCATCTTCTGAAGAGACATAACATTATTGTACCTTCTAGCGCAAGGAAGGATGACCATACAGAAGAAACTGAAGAACATGAAGAGACATGCCATGCACTGAAGGCTAGTTGTTCAATGACACATGCCTTCTTCATTGATTCTAGAGCTTCCAATCATATGGTTGCATCCAGAGAATCATTATCTTCTTTACAATATTTTGAGGGTCCTCGTATTTAGATGGGAAATAATAGTCAAAATGGAGCCAAAGGGAAGGGTTATATCAAGCTTGAACATGGAAAGTTTAAAGATGTGCTTTATGTGCCCTCCTTAGCTGCAAATATGTTATCTGTATATCAGATGACTCATACTGGATCTCCAAAGAGAGTGATATTTGGTCATGACTCAGTGGAGATCACAGATATCTCTACTGTGAAAATCATAGTGAAGGGTGTTGCAAATCATGCCTCCAAGGAATATGAGTTCTCACACTTCATTCCATTTTTAGAACCAGTGCACTCTTAGCTGCCACTTGAAAGAGAAGGTAAAAACATTCCATCTAATTCTTTTGCAGTTTCCACTAGCATTGCAGAACCAGCTGTATCAGTTTATGAGAATGAGATTCAGGATGATTTAGATTCATATCCTGTCCCTACTCCCAAGTGAGAAGCTAGGAAGATGACTGGAAATCCATCTGACACACAAAAGAAAAATACCATTGCACTATGTCATGCAATCTCACCTCCTTCAGAGAGATGCAACAAAATCCCTATGAGATGCTACATGGCAAGGTCTAATCAATTAATTTCTTTCAGAAGAATAGAGTGGATCATACACCTCTTCATCTAGAAAGAGGCAAAGGTTACATTCCTCCTTCATTCCATCATCATTTTGGGAGAATATGGAGAAGTCTACATGCCAAGCCCCAGGATACTTGTGCACAAAAATTCATGCATGTTGCTTCTCTACATCATAGAGCTGAAGGTTGCAGCAACATATTTTCAAGTTTTTCAAACTTGAATCTCGATTTTATCTGCTTAGTTAGAGGGGGGGGATTTTTTCCCATGTGGTTTTTTCCCCAGCTCCTTGTATTAAGAAGTTACTTTACTTGTTGTAATGGGTGACCTATGGTCTTAGTTACCAGGGCCCACAAATTGTCCAAGTTATCATTCAGGGGGGGTGTTAGGATTATAATCCTCCCTTATCCAATTTGGTTAATTATGTCTAAATCAAGAGTCCTTCCAGTCTATTTTTAGTCACTAGAACGATTGGGTCCACTTGGCCTATTTGGGGCACATGTACCAATTACTAAAGTGTGGGGAACACTAAATGACGCCAACTGCCACTGATTTCACTTGCATGTATAAGTTTAGGATCCTCCTAGATCAATCCCTACAAATTAGGAGCCACTAGGAGTGTCGATACCAACCTTTGTTAGTTGAGTTCAATTGGTGACTAGTCAATCTCAGTTAGGAGTCAGTTACATTCAGTTCTACTCAGTTAGCACTAGGATTGCATGGTTGGATGTAGGTGAGGCGCATTTACTCACCTACCTCAATGAATTAGACTAGTTAACACTGAATTAGACACTTGAGTTGGGATTTTGAACTCTGATAATGATTTAGACAAGGTCAGTTAACAATGCAGTCAAGTAGAGTCAAACCAATTTGAATTTCCTCACATGGATTCAAATTGCATGAGTCTATTTAGCCATTGTAATTCATTGTAATTAATTATCTAATTACTTTTTATTAATTAAAGCATTCACAGTTGCAAGCCATTTTTGCACTGTTTCATTCTTCAATTTCTGAGTAAAATTGTGTGATCTATCTTGTGAGTTGTGTGTTGGTCCACAAATCTATGTGCACAATTTTATAAAAAAACCTTTGCAAAACTAAAATTATGCACCCAAAGAAGTGAGAAAAAGAAATAGGTTCCAACTTTAATATGCCAAGAAAAATAAAATGTGAAAAATAAATTACTATTCAGAAAAGAAAAAAAAAGAGTCATATTTCTACAGTTCAAAGTGACAAGTGCATATTTCGAATCTTGTTGGATGCAGAATGTAATCCTTCTCTAAATTGTGAAAGTGACATGATGCATTTAAAGAAGTACTCGTCATTGAATTTTGAGAATTTCCATTAAATCTTATACCTATGTCTACCTTTACCTGACATCTAACACAGACTCTGCGTTGTGTTGCAGCTGCAACTTTTGTCTCCAAAAATTTTGATTTTTAGGGTCCCCCCTTTTATTTTTTAGTATCTAGATGGCCTAGGAATGTTTTAATTCTACCAAAGTTTTCCCAGGGCTCAGTTACTTTTTGAAAGAACTTAGTCTTTTTTTATGTCCATATCGGATGTCTAGTTGACTAGTCTTCCGATACAGCGGAGGCATAGTCCACTATCTATCCAATGTGTTTATCGAAATCCTTCCAAGGTCTAAGTCGTTGTATCAGGAGTGAGCTTATCTAGGTTCTCAGTTATAGTTTGCCGAGATTCCGGCATCTTAGTATAAATTGATTTCGATGGATCGGATGTCCCTTCAACTATCCTTTTTCGATAACCGATTAAGTGGGCAATCTTGCGGTCGGGTTTGTTTTCCGAAATGAACCGAAGTGTTAGTCTATCTGCCATCCGATGTTGCGGAGGGTTAGTTGTTAGTTGATCCGAAACTTAGTGTTGTTCCCTCCAATACCAAAGGATCTAGTGACTCCGGCTTCTGGTGTTACTTTCTCGTCTAATGTACCGGGTGAGTAGAGTGAGTTGCAACCGACATTGCGGTTTTCCTTCAGAGTTAGTCTCCCGGCGGTGGTTAAAAGGTTTTCCCACCATGTTAGTTTTTCGTTTATGGTCGAGGTTTATATAAGGCCGTTTGAGGCCTGTAACTTGTCATTTTCATCGTAGATCCATCCTGTCGATTTTGCAGCTGTCAAGCTTCCATACGTTCTCCTCTACGCCAGTGGAAGTTATCTCCTGTCCGGGTCACCCACATCCCCGTTGCTAGGAAGGATCCATTCATGATTTTGTTTTTGCTTGGTTTTGTTTTGTTGGTGTTTAAGCCGCCGAGGTGGATAGGGTTAGGTTTCCGCAGTAGGGTAAGGTTTTTGCGTCTTTGTGGTTTTCTTGCGGTAAACTCCTTTTATTTGGGATCTAGCTTGCTCATCTGTGAGCGTTTTCATTTCCGGCCGGTTAGGTTTTTCCATATCCACCGTTGTGCAGCCACGAATACGTTTGTGGCAGTTTCGTTTGTTGGGAAGATTAGGGCACGGTGCAGACAAGCGTTTCTAGTATCTACACCTCCCTATCCATTATGACCTCATTTTAAAGCTTGATATGCTCGGCCATGTCTCCTTTGACAGAAAGTTTCCATGGGACGCAGGAGGACCACAAGTTTGATAGGGTTTTTGGGTTTTGTGTTTAAACAAACAGTGTTGTGAGTTGTTGCCTTAGGAGAGATACCCGTATAGATTTAGGAATCCAGAAGAGATTAGGGTTGAAGCTAGCAGAGTTTTAGCAGGTTTCGGGGAAGAAATATTTTGCAGGTCCTTTTGTTTAAGAAGTCTCTCATTCAAAGGAACTGTGGGATAATAATAATTTTCAATATGCATATAGATGAAATGGTAATATTTTTTCGCTTTATTGTTTTCTCATTACAACTAATTGCTAGAGATAAATAGACTGAGATCTTGTTTTGTAATGACTACAGGAAAATTATCAACACAGCAATATGCTGAGAAAACAGAAAAAGAAATCCCAAGAATTTGAAGAGGAACCTGAAGTGGAGGTGATAACTAGAGTGGAAGTCATCTGTGAAAATACTAAAGCTATTACCGGAGTTGAGCCAGAATATAAATGGGGAGAGGTGTATAGGATGATTTCAAGCCATACTATTCCAGACGCTGGTTTTGAAGATATGCACATGTATGCAAATATTGAGAGGTCAGCCCTTATGAAAGTGGCTACTAAACCCGAGCTATTCCCATGTTCAGAAGTAATAAGTTGGATTATTCCTAGCGTAGATGTCACACGGATGATATTGGAAAATACCGCGAAGCAGGGTTATGCTACATACAGCCTAGCTTAGGTATCTATGTCTTATAGTTTACCAACAGCACAAGTTTATCTGACTGAAAGTTGGTTAAAGGAGCTGAATTTAGACATGGTTGAAAAAGTCAAGAAGATGATGATACCAGGAAATAACTTCCATACAAGGCCTTCTGGAGAGTATGAAACATCAACTCTCCATGCTCCATATAGGTTCGTTGTTTTAATGTTGAACAGAATTTTTGGAAGAGCTAATGGAAAAAGTTTCAAAATGGGTTGGGTACCAGTTATCTATTTTGTTTCTACACAAGGTACAGTTTTTAACTGGGCAAGTATACTATCCAATGGTTTGTCTTCCTGTATTAGCGTAACATTAGGAGGAGTGTCCCAAAAGAAGTCAGAATTTTACATGAGTTCCATTTTGATTGATTGCATTCTGTGCACTCAGTCATTCCCAGCCTTAAAGTGCCATTAAGATAAAGACTGAGCTCCAATGTATGCAGCTTATAAACTATTTTGGGCCCACAAATATTACAAATACTACAAGGAAATATGTGAGAATTTCATCATGCCTTTATACACTCTGATTTTCTTGGTAGAATGCAATTGCATGTCAGAAGAACCTTTCAAAGTTATGCAAGAATACGGAAGTTATTATTTAACAGAGGATGGTTTATATGTAAGAATGTATGATGGTTTAAGGGCCCCTTCTGTGCTCTCGAGATATGCTATTGATTATGTACTCCATAAAGAAGCTGTTAGACAGTTATATATTGATGGAGTAGGGAATTTCCTTTTTGAACAGAAAAAGGCAGTATATCTTGCAGTGCCCTTTTTTGTTGGAAGTTACAAATTTTTAAGCGTGAAGAATGCAGTAGAGTTTGTCAAGGAATTGGAATACTTTCACTTCGGTGAAATGAACTTCCATAGAAATGACTCCGGGGACAAAGTAGTTGATTATTGCAAAGAAGCTGGAGTTCATTTTGAGTACACAGATTTTAGGGACAAATATGAGGAGACTTTCCACGATGCTAAGAACAAGACAGCCCTGAGAAAAATATTCAAGCAAAAGATAGCAACTATGGGTGGTAAAGGCAAAGTTGTTGAGAAGCAGAAAAAGCAAGAGGAAGAAGAAGCAAAAAAGAGGTAGCAAGAAGCTAATAGACTAGTACAGGAAGTAGAGAACTGGTTGAGAATAGAAGAAGAAGAAAAGAAATAAGCAGTTGAAGAAGCAGCAAAGAAGATTGAAGAATAAAAGAAAACAAAAGAAGAGGATGAAATACAAAAAAAGCAAACAGAAAGTGAAGGGTTCATATTAGAAGGTGTCCAAAAGGAAAAAGAGCAAGCAGAAGAGACATTAGAAGGACAAGATCCTATGGATCAATAATAGGCTCAGTATGATATTAACCCATTAGAGTCTGTGGTTCCTTCTAGTAGTACAGTAGGAGAAGGTTCAAGGTCAATTTCTAGAGTTGATTTAATTCTTTTCATGCCCACTGAAGGGGAGGAGGTGCCATATTTTAACACTATCTTTTACGACAAATAAAAAAAGAGAATTGTCAAAAGAACCGAGAAGAAAGTGGACACTGGGGGTAATCCTAGAATAGTGGTGACTGATAAGACAGTGGTCCATGGTACACAGAAAGATCCACGATTACTAGCGAGGGATGGGGTAGCTATAACCCTGGCCACTGAGGATAATGTGGACAGACTCATGATAGACCTAGAAGAGTCTCAGAAAAGGGTCACACAGTTGAAAGAGACTTTGAAGAAAGAAAGGAGTGAAAGTCAGAGTCTGAAAAAATACAGAGAAGAATTCCCAAACCACCTTGTCAGAGTTTGGAAAGCTACAGCAGCAATATCAGAGTTTGGAAGCCGAGAGGGATAAGCTTAGGTTATCAGTTGAGGAATTGGATAAGGAAAAGGGTAGATTGGAAGGTAAAGTTACAGAGCTAGAAGAGCAGAAGACCACTGCAGAAGGGAAGGCTAAGATATATGAGACTCAGATAATAGCCTTGGAGGAACAAAAGAATTCACTTGCAGCTTCACTAAAGTTAGCTATGGAGCAAAAGGTTGATATTGAACCTTTAAAGAAGCATGCCCTTACGCTCCAAAAGAATATTCATCAAATGCCGCTGAAGGTGGTGGAAGAAAGATTTAAAGTTCAACAGATAGACATCAGATTAGAAGAAATTGTAAATACGACCTCTTATTTTTTGGATAGGACACATGATATCCTAGAGACTCTGCATGGAAGGATGACATGGGTAGAAATGAACAAGGAAACTCCCGCAAATACACCTTTCAAAGACTTGGAAAAGATAAACCTAGACTACGAGCTGATTGAGTATGCAAGCAACGCAGTAGAAGAACTAAAAAAGACAATGAAGAAAACAAAGAATTCCTATGTTGAATTATGTAGGAGAGTGCTCCTAACCTATAATCGATGTCATACCTTGACTGCAAAAATATTAGAATTGCTGCCAGAGCATGAAATGTTTTTGAAACAATTACAAGAGAGATGCAACGAAGATGAACAGGCCATTTAGCAAGTCAAGGAGTTAGATGAAAAGATACTTAATACCGAAATAACACATGCAGCTGTGAGTATCCACTTGCTGGAAGACCAGCTACGCTTGATTCCTGCCAGGATAGCGGGTGTAAAAGCCCAGGCTGCTCAACACGAAATTACTATCAGATTTCTTGAACCTTCAGGTTTTGAGAATATAGCAGTAGAGGCAAATTTGTGGAGAAAGTTTATGAACGAGCAGGCTGGACCCTCTTAGTTTGATTGTTTATCACTTTGATAAAGAATGAAATGTATTGTATTTATCTTTTTGTCCACAAGATAAAAGACAAAATTTTGTATGGGAAAGGTTGGGGAAGCCCAAAAGACAACGAGGGCAGCCCAAGATTTTTTTTCTTTTTGTATAAATATAGGCAAGCTTGATGTATCAAAGGGACCTTTTTTCAGACTATCTTTGTGCAAGTTTATTGTAAGAAGAACTATTTCATCTTATAATAAAGAGTTATGTTTCTTGGGCTGGAGAAAGCACTGTGGGGTTTCAAATACTTGACATGGACCTATTGGATGTGAACTATTTCTGTTTCAGCTTGTTTTCATGAACTGTGAGATCGTTCTAACTTATGAAATCTTTTATGTTATCAATGTACTACTGTTTATTTCTGTGAAATTTCCACAATCGTATTTGGGTAATGAATGTTTTAATTAACAATGAGCTGCCTCTTTGTTTATCTGTCTATTGATATGCATGTATTCAAAAATATTAACAGCTATATGTAGTGTTCTTTATTCTTTTTATCCAATATATTGCTCATCATTAATTATAGTATTGCTCCCTAGGGATATGTAAGTGAGTCTTAGTTAGTTTTGCTTTGTTTATGATTTAGAAGCGAGAGAGATAAGACGAGAGGTAATGACATACGCATCACATTGTGACACTCCTTGTTATCTCTATCAATTTCATTTAGTTAGGCACTTGCATATCATACTTAAATATAAAGCTAAAAAATACACTTAAACGGTGGACCGGGCCGCAACCGGTAAAATAAGCTTTAACCGTTACTTGACCTACGGTAGCCGGATCGTAAACCAGAGGGATTCCCCATACCAAACAATAGCGAGCTAATTGGGAATGTTTATTGGGGACAATCCCTAATGTTGTTACCTGTGATTTTCCAAGCCTCAACACATTGGTGGATCCCTAATAAGAAAACAATACAAATATAACAACGACTACCCTAGCAATGATTCGACAGCTCGAACATGGGGATTATTCCCATGGTAATGGATCCTTTCACTTCCCCTCATGCATCAACCCACCCTGGAGGCAATTTGACAACTCGAACAGGTGGCGACAAACTTTTCTAGTGGATCCCATGACTTTGATCCCAACCCAAACCACTCAACTCTTCACATTCCAAACTACAACTATATTTTATCCCTTGACTGCAACCCCATCGAAAGATATTGATGGCAAGTAGTCAACTCAAACTACAAATTGCTATGTATTTATAAACATCCTAACAAGTAGGACGACCAATTGAACTCTGCCAGGTATGGATGAATCATGAAGGAAGATATCATTATACCAACACCCATATTTTTCAAAAAATACCATTTTATTATAAAGACTGTTAATAAAACTATTATTGGAGCCAAAGACAGATGCACACTCTCCCCTTCACTACTTATATCTTTACCTTACAAATCATATTTAGGTAACAACATAAGTAAACAAACTTATTATATTGTTTCCACAATTGCAAGGTTTATCTGCCAATAATTTATTCTTCATTCTTATGCACCAGAGATACTAAATCCACTTTGGCCACTGATGATGAAATACATAAGTAGTGGCCTTCATCACTTGTATTGAATCTATTGATAAGTCAACCTTTCCTTCTTTAATCCATGTCTTTGACATGTCCATTCTAATTTGTATTTCCATGTTCATAATCGGTTTAAAGCAGGCCAGGCTTTTATGCATTGAGCAGTCTTGGAAAACTGTTGTCTTTGCGATATATTAAAATGTTTCACAACGCTAACACAACTCCCAACAGTAGTCAACTCAAACTGCAAATTTATTTGTATTTATAAAAATCATAACAAGTACGACAACCAGTTGAACTCTGCCAGGTTAGGAAGAAGGAATATATTATTATACCAACACCCATATTTTTCAGAAAATACCATTTTATAAATAAAAAGACTACTAATAAAACTATTATTAGATTTGTAGACAGATGCACGCTTTCCCCTTCGCTACTTAGATATTTACCTTATAGAACATATTTAGGGAACAACACAACTAAAAAAATATTTATTATTGTGTTTCCATGCTTGCAAGTTTTATTTCCCAATAATGTTATTCTTCATTCTTACGCACCAGAGATATTTTTGCAATTATATGTTTTTGAGTCGAGACTTTTTCCATTTCTTCTATTTCTTTACATTCTCTTATTGGTTATAATAGACTTAGTATTTTAGCCAAATCTGGGCATGTTGTGGGGTGTTATCTTGAAACAACAATAGTAAAACCTCATTTTTCCTCAGAACTGGGATTATTTTGGATGGAACCATGCATCCAATCCACTGATAAATGGAATTTTGAGCAATCCAGTTCCCTGTAGAAACACTTCTAGGAAATTTTTTGCATGATTCAAAACTATTTTAACCCTCAAAGAGTAATAAAACGGAGTAAATCTCAATTCTTGGTGGTTTTAAGGTCATAACAACAAAAAACAACAATATGGGAATGCCTGGGGTTTATATATCAATTTCAAACCTGTTTTTGACTTCCTAACAATAGTGGGCAGCATAATCAACAAACTTGGGCAACCTATGAATTAAAAGGAAGAAAAGAAGCGAGTTGGGCATGACTTATCCCTACCCCTAACCTCATGTGGAGAAATGGCAGCGAGTATTCCACTCTAGTGACTCCCTTATGGAAGTCATTTGGCTTGAAGAGACTTAAAACAATAAGGCTTAAAGTCTTATTAAATGAAATAGAAAGAAAAAATACATAATTTAACACCTTAAGACAAGAGTTGCATGAAACAATTGAAGAAATATGTGATAGAGAAGCAAGACTAGATGTTTTAAGACAAAACAATGTCACTAAAAAAATAATACAATATTCAAAAAAAACTAAGCCACCAAAGAGAAAGCTAATTTAGCTTTGGAATTTGTTGCCCTAGCAATCATGATTCAAACAAATTGTTCCATGCTAAAATACGACCAGAAATGAGAAAAATTTGAAAATATCCAAACTCACAATTTGTGAAACTGGCTCCACACATTCTGGGAAAAAACTTAAAAGAACATAATCAAGACCTCTCATTAGTGTGTCATTGTGCTCAGGCTCCACATTAGAGTCTTCACACATGAGATCCATTACTAAATCCGAATTGTCAATATTGGGAGGCCTCTTTAGTAAAATAGGCATAGTAAACAAATGATCATATGGATACCTTAACAAAAGTTATAGGAAGCTAAAGGAGGTGGCATCTAGAACCACCCTTGCAGCTGTGATTACTGCTATAGTAAGGCATGATTGTCTGAACATATTTGTGCAACTTGTTGGGTTTCTTTTATTGAATGAGTGGTTTCAAGAAGCGCATAAAGGAAAACTTGGATACAATGGAATTTCAAATGAATTCAACAGAGCCATAGATGACCTAATTTTGACCTTGTTCCAGGCTCTAGAGAAGATTCTTTTATAATTTGACGCTTTGATATCTAACATGTCCCAAGGTCATTGAAAATTTTTATATCTCACACAAACTCAAAAAGTCATAGAAATGCAAATATGTTGATAGAAGCTTCCAGTCTTAGTGAACTTTCCATAGATTACACAGGCTCACATAAAGACAGTCCAAGCTCACCACAAGATTCATTGGAAATTCAATAAGTCCACCACAAGATTCTTTGCAAAGTGAAGATGTATGGTAATGCACAGTAAACAAGAAAAAAAAATTGAAATGAAGATTCCCATCTTCAACACATTTAAGATGTTGTAAATCATAAAAATGGACTTGCAAATTGATGTATAAGGTTCCATTGTCTTTGTTGATAACAACTATAATAAAGGTCACATGAAGCACTCGGACATTTATTTTCTGCTAGTAAAGCAGAAAAATATCCATCAACATTCTGAATAGATAGCAGTGCCTACAGCTGAAGCCTGAAATAATTCACATTTGTGTCTTCTTGGGCAAAGGAAATGTTACAACGCATTGTCAGTGAAAATAATCCAAGCAACACGACCATGCAAAGAATGGGAATCAATGGATATCTCACCCTTATAATAGTTGATTGATTGTGTTTGTCAAGTGAAGACTAGCCATCTTCTAAGAGTACCAAGTTACAGGGTACAAAAAGAATTTTAACAAAAACTTCTTCAAAAAAACAAAATGAAACTATTTATCCTCCACCCATAAGAAATCAGCCATCATGCTATGAAATAAGTATCACTAAATGTTAGTTTGAGGGTGCAGCAGTTCTCTCTTACAAATAGTAGGGGGCCATGGATAGAATATAAAATACCATTAAATGAAAAAATAAATAAATAAATAAATAAATCAAGTGTACGCACGGCCCATCCATTCACCAAATAAAAGGATTTATTTTTCTTACCACAAAAAAAGAAAAGACTGTGCTAAAGCGAGTACACAAAAAGTAAAAATCCTTCTAATCTGGAATATAAAAGCAAGGGAATGGAGTCAATATGTGCAGATGATTGTAGAGTTATCCAAAAATTCAATCTTGACTCTTAAGCAGGGGTGAATAACAAAGAAACAAATGAGGAGTTTCCAAATAAGGAATTATGAGAGTGTGTTCTCACTCTAAATACATAAATATTCTGACAAAGTAAAGGCATGCAATTAAATTAATCCCATAAGATCACCCAGGAGCCTTGTTAGAATATCCATAAGTGATCAAATCAAACACAAATTAACAAGAATATATTTGGCAGTGTATCAACCATAAATTCATGCTATCAGAGGCAGTCAAAGTCATCAACAACAGCCTTACATCTATTAAGACATAAATTGCAGACCCGTCAAGACACTCTTGTAGCAACAGATTAATATTTGGGGTAGTGAAAATAATTTTTTTAGAACCACTAGTTTAGTTCTATGAATGAGAACAGAGGTTGGTAACATATGGAACAAGTCTAGGTAGTAGCAAACCCTCAATCTCCATACTTTGTAATAGTATCTAGGCCTTTCTTATGGCAAGTACATGGTACCTAGGCTAGAAAATTGGCCTCAAATAACATATCTATGTTCATTCCAAAATGAGATCATATCATTTTCAAGAACCATACGGTTTCTAAACTCCATGATTAAGAGGTCTGGGGCCTGTGCATGAGACAACTGTCAAAAGGGATTAACAATGATAGTAGAATGAAGTATGGGCAGTCTTTAGGCCTCAAGCAATAGTAACCATTCCTCAGTTTTGAAGTTGAGCACACCCCATGAATGTTTTTGCTATTTGATCAAGGTTACTGAAAAGATCTAAGCCGACCTATCAAAACAAACTAGAAATGAACACTAACCTCAAGCTGTGAATCTCGGATATCTGATAAAAACCCAGTGTCGTCCTCAAGCAGTGTCATCCTTTGGGATCTTTGATATCTCATAAAACCCCAAAAAAATTGGTACTTTCTAGCTTATTAATAAAGGGAAGAGGGATCACAAGTGACTCGTGAGTATGGATTGCAACCTAGCAGTAGCAATAACATATATATATAAGGGTTAAAACCTACTTCAAACAAAAAAAAGGTGAATCTAACTGTAAAACGGATTCAAGCAATAAATTGGGGGTGAATTCCACTCCATCATGGATTTCGAGGAACCAAACAGGGAAAAATTATCCCCAACAACCACCATTCCCAAAAAAATAGGGGTGAATGCAATATTGAAGGAATTTTTGAGAGGGCGAAAGCCATTTTTACCAGATTTCCTTATGAAATACGACTGGGCTAACCTCCATTTCAAGGTTTTTTAGGTAAATAAATTCTGGGCTAAAGTGTATTAATTAAAAAAATAAGTTTAATATAAAAAAATTCTCCCACTAAATTTTCAAAAACCCTTAAAATTCACCCCTAAAATAATCTCTGGTCCTACATGTAGTCCATGGAAACTGATTCCTAGTGTCTATCTAGGTTCAAAAAACGGGTGTACATCAACTGGTTCTTAATGATCAGTTCTCAAATGGCACAAGTGGTGCACAATATTATATATTGTTTGATGTATTGTTAAAGTTTCATCCAATTGAAGTAATTCTGTAATGCTACCACTATTTTCTCTATGCCAAAATCCCCTACCCCTCAACTATAACATGCCTCCAAAATAAATCTATCACTATCTCTTAAAGAAAAATAGAGATTTCCCAAATGGCATAAAAGTTAATCTTGGAGATGAAAGTCTAAGATTGGTCTTCCTACTCACAATGTATGATAGGTAACAAAAATATTAAGGTCATTGTCATATCATTGGGGCCACCCAGGGTTTTTATGTCCATAAGAGTTGACCACAATAGTCAACGTGGAAACTAAAGGTCATCCGAGGTAATCTGTAACTTAATTTTTGCTACCCTTTTTCTACTTGATGTTTAGGTGGAACTATTGCAAGTATGTAGACCACTTCTAATGATGGTTATTCTATAAATTTCCTTGTGTCTGCATGGATTGTAGTGGATTGAGATCGGTGTGGATGATCATTTCCTTTCCTAAGATGCAATGTTTCCATTAGTGAAACGCGTGAATAGTGAATTACATATCCTTGTCATAGGTGGGGTGCCTGCAAACATAATCAAAGTGTTACACTGTGATAGTCCATTGGATGTCCATGCTATGGAGGATTGCACTAATAGCATAGTTAGAAGCATCTATATCAGTATCAAAAGGATGTTTCAAGTATGGTCTAATAAGGACTTGAACTGAGTAGAGGCATTCTTTTAGACCCTTGAATGTTTTTTGTTGTTTCTCAATCCAAGAAAACTTAGCTTTGTCTCTACCCTTGGTCACTTGGCTTAAGGGCCAAGCAATATGAGAGATTTGTAACACAAAACTGTGGTAAAATTTGGTGAGGCCTAGAAAGATGCAAAGCATTGTTAGAGTCATTGGAGCAATCCTATCGTGAATGAATTGTGTCTTAATTGGGTTCACATGCACCCCATATTCATCCTTGATGTATCCAAGATTCTAAATTATTTCCATGATGAATGAGAATTTCTATAAATTGGCATATACTTTGTGTTGCCAAAGGGTGTTCAATATCTCTTAAATGTGCTGAAAATGTTCCACCCAATTTATGCTAAAGATGAAGACGTCATCCAAATATATGACCATAAAAGAGTTTGTAAATGGCCTCAATATATCATCCATCATCCTTGTGAATATTGTTGGGGCATAATTTAATCCAAAAGGAATGACCAATCACTCAAAAAATCCTTCTTTAGAGTTTAAGATTGTCTTCCATATATCAGTTTGTTCAGTCGTGACCCAATGTTAGACTGACTTCATATTAGTCTTACTAAAGAACTTGGAACCCTTATGTTGATCAAGAAGATCATCAATATAGACGATTGGGTATAGATTCTTGAAAATGATTCCGTTCAATGATCTGTAATCAATAAAGACTCTCCATGTCCCATCCTTCTTCTACACCAACACAATGTTAGAAAAACTTGATCGCAAACCAATAGCATAACACAAGATGCATCAATCAAATGCATAAACAAAATTCAAGATAGACACCAATATATGTTTTTCACCCAATATGGGCTATGTCCACACATAAATTGTTAATCCTTATTTTTTATTCCATCCAAAAAATGAAGGGATACAACCGTTAACACATTTATTGTTATTTCCTCTTCACTCTCTCACAGTATCTCTTAGACACACTAGTATTTTGAAATACAATAGAATACACGGCCATAATTTCATTTTAAAGAGATATTACCATGGGAAAATACCATGGGACCATAAATTACCCATTATTGACCAAGTCATGACTATTAAATTACAACATATTACAAGGCATTTTTTTCAAAAATTTCGCTACAGGGATTCTACCCCTAAACCCCCACTAGGGGAGATATTATAGTGAAGGGGAACCCCCCTCCCCCGCCCTTCATGTTCTAGGATCCAAACATGGCTGAAACATGACCTCTGAATCAGGAAGATCAGGCTCCACAACCAACACACAATCAGGATCCCACAAAGTGAGAAGCCTGATTGAATGTT
Organism: Pseudotsuga menziesii; assembly: GCA_001517045.1. Classification (NCBI taxonomy): domain Eukaryota; kingdom Viridiplantae; phylum Streptophyta; class Pinopsida; order Pinales; family Pinaceae; genus Pseudotsuga; species Pseudotsuga menziesii. The sequence goes on from LPNX011179073.1 coordinate 517,188, forward strand.
TCTCTTTTGTATGAGCTCTTAAATCTAATGTTTTATTTCCTCATTCTCATAAATATAACATTTGTATGTTGGGAAATTAGTTAAAGGAACAATAGGTGTCAAATTAATTGAATGTTTAATTGGGAAGTGCAAAAGAATCCCTTTAAGCGAGGCAAATATATCTTTGTATACCTCCGTAATATTATTCACCTGCTTCTGCTATGTAGAGATACCATGCATTAAGGTTGTGGTGGTCTCAGTGACCTTCCATATTCCTTCTAATCAAATTATGAAGAGGACAAATTTCCTACTTTGAGATATTATCTTTTGACATTGGTTAGATGAGATGAAGGAGACTTCAATAGTCAAAACTACCTCACCTACCATGTGGAGTTGGCCTCCAAAATTAATAATAACATTATGGGGCCTCGACTCATAAACAACATGATGTTTCCACATATAGGGTTGTCCTAAAATACCATCAAAAATTCAAGTGGCACAACATCACACATTACCTCATCTTTGAAGGGCTTGATGCGGTAGGAAACATCAATCACTTGATAATTTGATTAAGAATAGGGTATTCTAGCCATTGTTATAAAAAATGAAATGTAGAGGAGTCCCCCTTTACCCACATCTGTGAATGGAATAGGTGCTTCCATTCCTCTTTCTCTTCTGGCTCTTTATGGTTGCAATGGTGGGACTTGGTTACACATTAATGACCTATTTTCCTTTATCTTAATCTAAATTAGATTCCAAGATAGATTTTGGATTCGAGGATAGGTGAAATCACCAAGTTGGTATATAATTTTTTGAGAATGGATTAAAAAATTAAAATAGGGTGCATGGATAAACACGCAAAAAATGTCAACTTCAAACTCTAGGGCAAGTGTTTTCTGAGAGTTCAAACTCTAAGGTGAGATTTTTTTAAAATCTAGGCCAATAGTTTGAACCAATAATAATGTCGCATTTTAAAAAAAACTCTCATCCAAGAGTTTGAACTAAACTCTCGGTTGATAGTTTGGAATATATTTTCTCGGCCGAGACTTTGCTGTCAACAAAACCTATGAATATCTCTTGCATCTTTTTAGAACCTGCAACTTTAGCAAGGGTAAACCCTTACATTTTTTTTTTAAATTCTTGGATTTGGTGCCAATGGATTTATCTCTAAATATAGTTTCCATTGATATAAGAATTGTTTCATTTCATTTTGAATTTCTATTTAATAATATTTTTTTCTAAACCTTATCCCTTAAGAATTTCATTGTTTTGAAAACCATTTGAAATGAAAATTCAATATAATAACAAAGACCATACCAAAAGAATTGAAATATTTGCACATGTCTTCCTTTCCCTATACTCTTCAAAAGGGTACTTCTATTTTTTTCAATAAGTGTCAAACTAGAAACAAAATTAAAGGTCGTCAACATGTGGCTATAAGGCACCATTTTATGAACATACAGCTATTTCAATAAATAATAAAAAATAGTGCACAAGTCTCCTCAAAATATAATCCATGGATAAGTGAAATGTGTGTTGATAATGAGCATACTTTTTTTCCATAAAATGAATAACCATCTCTCAAAAAATGGGAGGCCACATGGGCCACTCATTATCCATTCCTAAAAATTTCAAATATATGTCGTTGGTGACCTCCAAATTTCTTCCATGATATGTCCATAATTTTTATTTTTTTTAATATGAGTAGAAAGATAATTCAATTCTCTAAAACATATGTGTTTACTTCAAGGTGTAATTCCTAAGGGAGATATGGGTTTCAAGAGGTCGAAATTGAAAAATATAAAATTTTGTTGTTATGTTTGTCAAAAAACAAGAAAAAGTGTAACCCAATTTCATGTTCACCCATATTTCATCTTGACCAACAATCATTGTTTCGAGCATGGAATTGTGCTAGTGGATTTTGTGAAACTCATACCACTTTCCAATTTGCTTCTTTGACTTCCTATTACCCTTCTTTATTTATGGATTGCATTGGTTTTCATGAGTTTGAATATCCTTTCTTTGTCCATTGTTCTGTGAGCTAGGTCCACCTTTATCATAATTTTGTTGTGGTTGATTTGTAAACCCAAACTATTGCTTATTTTTCTGTTTAAATTTTTGCTCAATTTTGACAAAAAATTGATAAGAAGCTCCTAGTGAGGAGTTGTCCAAGAAATCTATATTTGGATGTATTTGTGTAGGATATTAATGTACTTCAAGACCTGGTTTCCTTTGGAGTATTCTATAGCCAAATTTGAGTGCAAGGTCTATAATATATTGCTGAACTCTAGCACCATTTGGTCTCTTTCTTGATGCAAAATTATCCATCTTGTTACTTGGTCATCATAGTTTCCAATAGGGTATAATTCCTCTTTGAGGGTATCAACAAAATCCACCTAAGTGGGTTCTATCGAATATGTTGTAGACTTGTATTTGGATGCCTCTCATAATACTTGTCCCACTAATATTTGACATGGGGGAGCAAATTAAGGAGTGTGAAGGTGATGTTTTCGCTATCATAATTTTTTTGAATAGAGTAATAACCCTCTAATAGATTTAACCTTTTATCCAAAGCATATACAATTTTCTAGCCTTAAAATAAAGGAAGGTCGAAGTTAACATGTATCTCGAAGGGTGTTTCTCCTATGAAACAATTTCCAGTTGAAGGTGCATCCACTACTGATGGTAGTTTTGAAAGGATATATGTGAAATTTACATTCAATATCTTCTTCATATGTCACGTAAGAGATTCCTAAAGCAATAACTTAATAGGATCTCCTAATCCAACATCTCTTTTTTCTTCTACCTTGTGAGGTTTCTTGGACCATAAATGGTGGCTTTCTTCAATATCAATAAGTTCAAGACCCAACTTCTAATACCTGGATCTCGTCATGGACATGCACAGAGAAAAAAAAAAGGAAGATTTCTCTAATACCACTTACATGGATTATTTCTAGAATGAGATGAGGGCAAAAATATATAACGAAAACAAACACACAAATATGTTGCAAAGATCACAATAGTACAATAAAACCACATTCTATAAATGAATGAAATAGAAAAACACTTTAAGTTGCAAAGCAATACAACTAGATAAAATGGTGGAATCTTATCTTTGAAGAGATATCTGTTGGTTGAGCTCATTTGCAAGATTCCCATTACAAGATTCCAAAGTTCCTTTTTAATGTAAAGTATGAAACCATATGATGCAAATAAACCCTAAAGATTCAAAAACCTAACCCGATAAGATGAAGCAACAAAAGAATTGTGGGACCTAAGGAGTCTAATTGATGCATCAACTTCTTGGAGGTGCAACTTCCACATACTAACTCTGTTTGGGGTGCATGATATATCATTGAAAATATATAGAAGAGAATAACAAATTTTGGAAGCGCTAGGGTGCTTTTTTATTATTTTAAGTCCATTTAGGGCCTCAAATTGACCTTGGTTGCTTGGGACTCAAAAAACCATCGAACAATTCCAAGGAAATGGAGAACTATAGTGAGTCGGTGGAAGAAGTGTGTGGCCACTGATATTCACCTAGATCACCTAGATAAATGTTGTTCCCAATAATGACAAATTCTCAAACATATTATGCCTAACCATCCTGATAGGTATTTATGCCAAAAATTCAAAGAAACTTATGTGTTAAAGGAGGTGGAACCTAAGCACGAGTTTCAACAATATTTTTCCCTTTGTTAGTGCAGATCCTTTTCCTCATCCAGGTACGAGAAGTGGTGGTCAAGCGCCACATAATAATAATTTAAAACACTCATTTAGAGCGTACCTAGTCAAAACTTTAAACATAGTGGTAGAGGAAGGCACGCGATAATGGGGCCTTCTTTTGATCAAGTACTAATCTTGAGATATTCATCAACCCCATATTTGGCCACAACCCTTTTTTAAAGTTTTCCAAGAAAGTGAATAGTTCCTCTTATAAACCTAACTCCAAATCTTTAGCCAACCTTTCATATTCATAGGTACGTTACCTAACCTTTAAAATCCATAGGTAGGTTGGTCAATTTCACAAAGTCGCAAAAAAATTCCATGTGATATAGAACACCCTAGGTGAGTAAGGAGCCACCCCATATTGGATAAAAGATATGATTATTCCTTATACTAATATCGCCTACCCTCCATTGAATTCCTTGCTTGACCTTATTTACCTTTATACTATCATTTTAGTTGGTTGGTGTTAGGAGATGAAGCCAATATCTAGATGACAAATTTCCTTCCTGTAGATATCTCAACTAGGCATGTGGGGGGTCAGAAGGGGGGGTTCGCAGGCCCCCCCTCTAGGGGTGTAAGGGTAGACCCTTATTTCTAGGGTTTTTGGGGTGGATCCCTTGAGAAAATAATTTCTAGACCCTTCTAGTGTATTTCAGTTCCTTTTGGAACCCTCATATGTATTCTATAAAAGGGGAATGACCCCTCGACATTATAACATAAGAGAGATAAATTAAACCATTATAAGTTTTTTGCTGAGTAATAATAAAATATTACACTACAAGGAAAAGACCCTCTAGTGGAGGTTTTTGTGGAAGATTCTATAAACAAAGTCCAAATATTTGTTTATAGTGGACGTCTTTAATGGAGGTAAGTGAGCAGAGGTTTTAGAAGATGTTTTTGTACGGTGCTTTTATGCATAGTAAATGCACTATTGCACCTTAAATATATACACATTGGTGTGTCACGAAAAAAGAATGCAACAAGGCCTAAAATCCACATTCGATGTGGAGGAAAATAATTTTTCATATTTCAACCCAAAACTTAAATTGGTGTGTTCAATACATACGTATGGACCGATGTGTAATGAAAATTAACACCCTGGTATTAGATCAAAATTCATTTGCCTATAAAATTATATATGTTTAAAAACAACAACAACAACAACATATATAGAGCGTTCTATAGACCTAATGCATCGATGCATTGATTATATTAGAGTACCAAAGAAAAAAAATATTAATAAATTCATTAACTGTGTGTTCCATTGTTTCCACCATACTTATGTGTTATTTACTTAAAAACACCATAAAAGGGTGAAATTGAAACAATTATCACGTGTATTTTTTATATATTTTTTATATTCTTTAACAATGTGTTTATATCTTCAAAAAGAACAGGTGAATCTAACACTTTGGAGCACGACATTAGGTTAAAATTAAAAACAAAATTGGAAATAATTTATTATTCGTTCACAGTGCGTTTAGGTAACACAAAGGCTCCAGTGTGTTCTATAGTGGAGTGCATTGGGATAAGGTTAAATTTAAAAATTGTGGGTCACAATTTTTATGTTTTATATTGACTACCAATGCATTGATAACTTTCGTACGCGTTGGTGCATCTCCATATCGGGAACACCATAACAGGGTTAAATAATAATAAAAATATCGGTCAATAAAATCATTTTTACCGTATTTCATTGTTGTAGAGATCCTAAGAATCATTGCAATTATTGTCTCCCTGAATTTCCCTACCATCGATGCTTCCCATGCTTGAATTTCTCCCAATGATTGCGACGTGTCTTTGGAATTTTGCCAAACTGTGGAAATTTTTTGATTTTTGGTTTATGAACCATGCCTCCCTGACACACAAATGTCCAGGTAATGTCTTTGTTACCTTCTAATTTAAAATTTTTGCAGATTAAATTTTAAAATTCACCTAAAATTTAGTTAGTTTAAAAAACCATAAATTTTATGCGCAACACATTTGTCTTGTTCAGCTGGCATTGCAAAAATAGTGCACCATGAATATTTACAAGGAGCATCGTTTGCGAGTATAGAAAACCTTGACAACTATAGAAAATAGTTACCACGGTGCTCTATGTGTTTAATAATGCATTATGTAAACAAAATTAAAAATAATAACAATGTTCTCGGTGCCTTACTTTTACCAAAGCATAGATGGTGATAGGCACAACAACCATTGGTGCATTATATGGTTTTGGATGCACCGATTTAACCACAAACCAAAACTATGTTTAATTATTCAACTATGTACTGATGCATCACTTTCACTAGTGCCCTGGCGCTGAGAGAAACAACAGGCATTGGTGTTTGATATGATTTTATACGTACTAGTCTAACCACAAACCAAAATTGTGTTTAACTATTCAACCATGTTATGGTGCATAACGTTTACCAGTGCACTAGTGCCGAGAGGCACAAAAAGAACCAATTCATATATAATTTTAGAGGCACCAGCATAACCATAAACCAAAACTATGTTTAATTATTCAACATGTACCGATGCATCTCCTATATCGGTGTGTCAGTGTCAAGAGTCACAACAAGCACCATTTCCTTATATGTTCTTAGATGCATCGGTCTAACCACAAACCAAATTTGTATTTAATTATTCAACCTGGTGCATCGCTTTTATTGGTGCATCTGTGCTAAGAGGCACAACAAGCACCAATGCATTATATGATCTTCTACGCACCGACCTAACCACAAACTAAAACTGTGTTATGGTGAATCACTTTTATTGGTTCCAAGAAGCACAACAAGAACTGGTGCATGATATGATTTTAGACACCCCAGTATAACCAAAAAACAGAACCATGTTTAATTATTCAACCATGTTTCATTACATCTCTTTTACTAGTGCACCAGTGCCGACAAGTACAACAAGCATTGGTGCATGATATGATTTTAGATGCATCAGTCTAGCCACAATTCAAAACCATGCTTAATTATTCAACTGTGTTTAGTTATTTTTGTAAATAATTGTAAATTATCCAGTGCATTAATTGTCTAATAGTGCATCGGTATCATTTCTCTATAGATTCAAAATAATCGTAAGCTATGCTTCACGTTTTTCTAGGTGCACCGATTTGGAAATTCATTTTTTAATGAAAAATATTTTACAACATATGCTAGTGCATAGTATTATTATGTCTACAATGTGAACGATGCATTCAATACTGTAAAATGCACCAGCACAACTTTTAGAAAATCTCTCATCATCGTACACCTTCCTATTTTCACTTATGGCCACGCTGGTTGTAGAGCATTAATAACTAGCATGTGCACCGTGGGCAAGCTAGACATGTGTATATCAAGCACCAAGGTTCCATGCTTATTGATGCACCATTGCTATAATTATATATGTGTTAATCATTTCTAAAAATACATATTTTGTGTCTTTGGTGCATTAATTATCTAGTAGTGCATTGTGAGCAATGTGTTGTATATACAAAAGCACTGAAAGCGATGCTTGACTATGTTTTGGGCACATCGCTAAAGGAAATTTATATTTTTTGAAAAAAAAAGTTCATATTAATAAATTAAAAGATCATTAGTTAATTTTTTTATGTTTTATATTTACATGTCAGTGTCTATCTATTAGAAACACATTATACAACCTGGCGATAACTGTATACTCACAACGAGAACTCTAACCCTAAAAATCCTTTTTTTGTGTTAAAAATGCAAGAATCAACCTTCAAATCAAAAATAGGTCCTCCCCAATTCGTGGTCATGACTTCCCCCTCCCCCCGTTTTTTATATTTTTTTACAATTTTTTTTATAAAAAAAAATAAAACTTAAAAAAAATTAAAAATATATATATATATTTAAACCATATAGTAAAATTTTTAAAACAACATGATCAAATAGTCGAGAATGGGACTGGACACGACAACGTCAGGGCCAAGCCGATCTGGTTAAGCCTGGGTCGATCGAGGACCGATCTGGGCCGATTGTGGAGTGGCTGGGTTTTGTGAGGACGAGGGAGACAGTGGCTCTTGGATCGTGCTTCCTAGGTTGGCTATATGGCTTCTCAACCGCCATATGAACCTCGTAGCAACTTAGATCTTTCCTTTCAAGCTCTGGTTTCCTCATCTCCGATCCATCATGCGGGGTCAACTCCAGCTTCCAACTTTGTGAAGAGAGTAGCAGTGCCAAGAGTTCAAATCATGTCGAAAGCTTCAAGAATGAAAGCCCTAGCTCTGAGCGAGCGAGGTCTAATTGGGAAGTTCTCAAGCATCTAGACTTCACCGAAATCCATGGAGATCTAGATCTCCAAAAACTGGATGCCCCTCATCAAAGGGGCTCTGCAACACTACTTATGTGGCAAAGGATTTTACACCCTCCTGTTCCAAAACAAAGAAGATAAAGATCTTATATTCTGAAGTGGGCCTTATTTTATGGGCCCTTGAGGTCTATATCTCATTCGATGGACTCTCTCATTTGATCCAAAAAAAGATGTTCCCTCAGCAGTGTTGGTCTGGGTCCGGCTACCACACTTACCTCTTCATTGCTAGAATGATGAAGCCCTGCAGTCAATCGGGAACTCACTAGGAAGATACATAGACAAAGCCGAGCCAAAGGGGCCTCTATTCTCCTATGCCAGAATCTTTGTTGAGTTAGACTTGGAGAAAGGGTTACCAGAAGGAGATAGTCTATGCATGGATGGATGGGAATTCTACCAAAAGGTAGACTATGAACAATTGCCTTTTAAATGCAAGAAATGCCATGAATATGGGCACTTCGTCAAGAACTGCCCTAAGTCTCCTCTAGAAGAAGTTGGGAAAAACCCAGAAGAAGGCTGGCATCAAGCAAAGAAGGGTAAAAAACAAATCCCACCCCTGCTAGTAACCTCGAAAAAGGGAAGGAAAAAACTCAAGAACAACCCATCAAAATCTCAGAAACCCTCTCCAGCAATCAATTCGAGGCTCTTCAAACAGAAGAAGGGGAAATACCAGATCTAGAAGCCCATAACAAGGAAGATGGAATAGAAGGCAGCAGGAACCAATCCTCGATAGCAAGCTCCCCAATAGTGATAGAATATGTTTCTGAAAAGGCTCCCACCCCCCCTGGTTGAACTTGGGCAGAGATGGTGGCAACAGATGAAGAGAATATGGGAAAAACTTTTGAAATATCACCTTCCCCAGGGGGGACATGGGCAGAAATGGTCAAGCAGACAAGGATCAATCCAAAGCTGGTCTCCCCCGATCAAACCTCATCTCAAGAAACCCAGGAATCATCAGGGGTAGGGCCATCTCAAGCCACCAGAATAAGAAAATATCAAAAGCAACAACGAGAGCAAGAGACAGAAAGACAGATAGAGCTAGGAAGGAAACTCAGCATAGAAGACACTGGCCTTCTCCAGAGTATCAAATCTTCAGGCGCCAGAGAATTCAGACCCTGAGCAGGGTCTCATGCATCCAAAAAATAATGAAACTAATCTCTTGGAACTGCAGAGGACTGGGAGGATCAATCAAGGTGGAAACCTTGAAAAATATCATAAACTCTGAGAAACCAGACATTCTATTGATCCAAGAGACCGAGATGCCAGAAGATGAGGTTTTGAGTAGGTCATCCCTCTTCTGGAAATTCAGTGCTAGAAAGGCCATTAGTTCTAGAGGTGCTTCAAGTGGAGTAGCAACATTCTGCAGAGAAGATAAATTCGACATCATAGCAACTAAAGGGAACATGCATTGGATTTTAGTAGAAATCAAAAATAAAAGCAATCTGGAAATGTTTTACATCTGCAATGTATATGGACCTACCCACTACAGAGAAAAAATGGATTTTTGGGAATCTTTACTTGCTTTGAAGTCATATCTATAGGGGAAATAAGTTATAATAGCTAGATATTTCAACACAACGAGGTCAAGCTCGGAAAAAAGAGGAGGCTCGATCACCAAAGACCCTTTTGGTGAAAAACTAGAAGATTTCATGGCAGATCTAGATCTTCTGGACCCTTTTCCAAAAAATGGGAAATTCACTTGGAGCAACAAGCAAGATGGACCAGGACATATCGCGGCAAGATTAGACCGGTTTTTGGTAAGTACTACCTTCCTACAAAAATATTTACTCCCTTCTTCTCATATCATATCTTCAGCCACTTCTGATCATAAGCCCATCTTGCTCTCCTTCTCCTTACCAACTAACTTGGGGCCTATCCCCTTTAGGTTCAACCCCCTATGGTTGAACAATGCCAAAACCCTAGATATTATTCACACAGCTTGGAATTTTACTCTATCTAGATCCCCCAGCTACATTTTCGAATCTAAGCTAAGGGTTGTTCGTTCTTCTCTGAAAAAGTGGGCAGCAATCTCCTATTCAGAACCAACCGTTACAAAAAAAAACCTACAATCAGGACTGGATACTCTGCACTCTAAAATGGAAGCAGAAGAGATCACTTCGAAAACCTTAGCTAAAGAAAAGACACTAAGCTATGAAATCCTAATAGCAGCCAGACAAGAAGAAAAGACTCTAAGAATTAAGTCTCTCCAGCTTTGGTTAAAAGGAGGGGATAGAAATACAAAATACTTCCACAACCAAACCAAAACCAAATTGAGTTTCAACTTTATCAATGAGTTGAAAAACAACAATGATCAAATTATTACTGGAAAATACAATATCAAGAAGCTGGCCTTTCAACACTTCAATCAGCTATACTCTGACATTGGTGAGGTGGATCCTCTCTCCTAAGTGGATCTGCTTTCAGAAATCCAACCCAGCATCACTGAAGAAGAGAACAACGAGATGGAAAAGACAATATTATAAAATGAGATTATAGAAGCAATCTGGACCAGGAAAATCCCCAGGTCCTGATGGGTTTACGATAAACTTTTATCGAGCTGCCTGGGACATCATCAAAGAAGACTTAAAGAAAATGCTTAACTGGACCAGGAAAAAAGATAAAATCCGAGGAGCCACAAAATCCACCTTCTTGGCTTTGATCCCTAAAGAAAAAAACCCTCTTTCGATTGAAAGGTTCTGTCCTATCTCCTTATGTAACACCTAATACAAAATTCTCACCAAAATCCTTGCCTCAAGAATGAAAAAGATCATGGCAAAGATTATTTCTAAAACACAAGGAGTTTTCATTTCCAGCAAGAAAATCATGGATAAAATAATTATTGTCCAAGAGTCCATTCACTCTAGCTTGGAATGCAAACAGCAAGGCATGGCCATCAAGCTGGACATGGAAAATACTTTTGACAGGGTCAGCCATGTATTTTTATTTGAGATCATGCTTAAAATGGGATTCTCCAAAAAAAATTGTAGATGGATCAAAGCTTGCATTAGCAACACGTGGATCGCACCTCTAGTTAATGGCAGACCGACTGGGTTCTTCCAAGCCTCTCGGGGACTCCGTCAAGGTTGTCCATTATCCCCTTTCTTATATCTTATTGTAGCTGAATCTTTTAGCAGAAAGGTATAGGATATGCAAACTAATGGAGAACTCAGAGGCCTCAAAATTGCCAGAGGTGTCACAAATGCAAACCATTCACAATTTGTAGATGACACTATTCTATTAGGTGAAGCTTCCATCATAATTGTTGAAAGATTCAGAAAATTCATCTCCACCTTTGTCAAAGCTTCAGATGGGAAAGTAAGTGTTGTTAAATCCAAAATCTATGTGTGGAACTGCCCTGCTAGAATGTTGGCCAAGATTACCAGGACGTTAGGATACGAGGGTTGCTCAAATTGGAATTCCTTCAGATATCTAGGAGTGCCAATTCACAAACAAGGATGATTTTAGGGGCGAATTATAGCCCAATGGCGAATTTTAAGGGTTCCCGAAAAAAAGGTGGGCAAATTTTTATATTAAAATGTTATTATTTTATTTAATATATTCGCCCATTATTTATTTTGTATATAGCTATGCTTTTGTAAATCGCATTCATCCCGATTTAGGGGAAAATCTAGAAAAACAATATTAGCCCACGAAATTATTTTTTTTTGCCCCCATTCGCCTGAATTTTTCCGTCTGCCAGGACATTTTTGCCAAAATTCGCCCAATTTTTTCCGATTGGGAGGAGAAATGAGGATTTTTCGCCGGATTTATGGATAGTAGTTTGAAAAATTGGTGTTTACGATTGAAAATTTGATATTTCGCCGGGATTTATGAAAATTTCTATAAACTGGTATTACTTCCACCTCGATTGGGGTAAATTGGACATAGTTCGTCCTGGATTTGGATTTGTTTACCTATATAATGGTGCAAGAATCAGGACTCAGGCTCAACATCAAGCTTGATTTTTTTGCAAATCTGTCTTTACAGTGGCTGTCAGGCTGATTCGTGATTCGTGGGAAGCAATTTCAGAATGTTTTCTGCACTGTGCCAGGTTAGTTTCTTGAATCTTCTTTTATTTGCAGGCTTTTCTGGTTGCTAGACCACAGCTTGATTTATTTTCCAGGGCACATGGTACAAGATTCATAGATTTCTCCGCTTTTCCTTCTATTTTTCTTTACAATTTCTGTACATATAATGCATACAGCTCTAGTTTCTGGTTGGGCCGGTTCAATGGCTCTGTACGAATTAGCAGACCAGGTGGTGAAGAGCCAATAGCTGTTTATTCTGCTATTGAGTCTTCTGATCATGCTCTTTATTTTGTTGAAATACGAATCCTGTTCCCATTTGAACAGAGGTTTCACTAGTTTATAAGAGTCCAACGTTGTTGGCAAAGTGGCAGAAAAGAAGCGAGGGCACTGTCCATATGGTGGATGTCGAACAACGAGGCGATGAAACGCTCTCGAGTGACTGTTCGAATTCCCAGTGTGTGCTTTCAGTAATGAGTGACGATTCAGTTTCTGGTCATGGGACTTTATGTTCATAATGCTGTTATGCTTGCTTTCGGTACTACAGAAAAAAAAATCTTGATCGATCCCATATTTGCTCTTGCCTCCTCGAGGGGTTGGGCAGAGGAACGAAATCACAGGAGCACTTATCATCACGCTTCCCTCCTTTCTCTTTTTGTAGTGCCTCGATCTCGAATCAGGACCTTTCTTTTGGGTATTCCAAGACATCTAGGGCCCACGCATGGCCACTTAAAGGTATGATTCTCCTCTTTGAGGGAATCGACAGCTATGAATCCGGGAAATGCCTCCCGGAAATGATTGTCTATAAGCAATTGGGTTACCAATGTCAATAGCAAGTTTGATAAGCAGGCAGTTCGGAATGATCCATAGTGTTAATAATACCGGGCTGGTTCAATTTTTGTGTGCTTTGATTTGCTAACGTATCCAAACTCCCCCACCCCAATAGAGAGATAGCAGCCCCACCTAAAACCCAGGCCTTTTGAACGATCTCGAATCAGGATCTTTCTTTTGGGTATTCCAAGAAATCTAGGGCCCATGCATGGCCACTTAAGAGGTATGATTCCCCTCTTTGAAAGAGAACTAGCAGATTCCTTTTGTCAGGCATGATTCTCCTCTTTGAAAGAGTAGTAACAGAGG